>JACGTJ010000404.1:0-31659 GCA_014858695.1 Chrysomya rufifacies | reverse complement strand
AGAAAATTTTTAGGATTTTACGTAAGCATCACTTGCAAGGCATTGCAGTCACGTGGGCGAAGATTCCTACCATCACAGCCATATAGCAATACTGATTTTAAGTTGGAATTGAAGATTTTAATTTTAGACATTCCGTGACAGAATGAAAGGTTATGGTCCCGTTGTAAATATGAAATGTGGGTCGATAAGCAAGAGCTAAAGGCCTTCCTACTGCAGCACACGTGCTTTCAACATGCTATGAACTCTATTTTCTTGCACAAATTATTATCGATATATTATTTTCCCTTATTAATAATATTTATAAATTTTACAATTTTATGTAATGTACTGTTTCGAATTAGAACTTGTTGATCCTTATATCTCCGTTTTATATTGATAACGTTTTAAAATATAATAATATATTAACTCAATATATTGGAATAAATTTGCATATGCTTTAAAATGAAATGAGATACTTTAAGAAAAAAAGACATGATATCTTCTAAATTTTTACTAATAATTTCAAAAACTTTGCAATAAAACAAAACGTCGTTTGGTGTAAAAAAAATTATTGTATATTTTTCTTTTTGTATTTTAGCACCATAGAAACAAAACCAAAACGCATTATTATTAGACTACTCTACACGGTTCACAATAAAAATTCGATTTAAAAAAAAAAAAAAAAAAAAAATCATTAAAAACAAAATCAATCAAACATTAACAACTTTCTAATTTGCCTATTATAAAACGTTAACGTTAAGTTTCTACAATACACTACAGCAGGACAAAAGCGAAATCATCCCAACTGGCTCCATTCAATCAAAACAACGTCAACAACACCAAATCTCTAGATAACGAGCAACAAAAAAACGAAATGGTAATGGATGCAACTCAACCCCAACAACCATCACCACAGTCGGTTGGACGTGAATTTGTCCGCCAATACTATACCCTACTTAACAAGGCTCCCAATCACTTGCATCGTTTCTACAACAATAACTCATCGTTTATACACGGTGAATCGACATTGGTCGTGGGACAAAAGAACATTCACAATCGCATTCAACAATTAAACTTCCACGATTGTCATGCTAAAATCAGTCAAGTGGATGCCCAAGCTACTTTGGGTAATGGTGTTGTCGTCCAAGTAACCGGAGAGTTGTCAAATGATGGCCAACCTATGCGTCGTTTTACTCAAACCTTTGTGTTGGCAGCTCAGTCGCCAAAGAAGTATTACGTTCATAATGATATCTTCCGTTATCAGGATTTGTACTCTGACGAAGAGGTAGACGGTGAAACACGTTCTGAGAATGATGATGACCATGAACAACAACAGGTACCACAACCACCACAAGGTGGTCAGGTAGTTGTTGCTAATGCTACTACAGCTGTACAGGCCAATGAAGCTCCTGTAGTAAATGCAGTGAACGAGCAACCAGCTTTAACCAATCAGGTTGTAGCTGGAGCCACTACTGCTGCAGGAGTTTTGAATCAACAGGCCCAAACAGTTTACTATCCAATGCCTGCTGCTGGTGGACGTCCCATGGCTGTTTTACCTCCTCCCCCTGGTGCTGCCCCTGTACCGATGGCAGCTAATTTTGCTAATGCTGCTGCTACCGCAGGTGTTCCCCCTCCAGCGGTTCCCGCTGCTGGCGTTACTCAACTCAATGGCGTTGTTGCTCACGATGAGTTAATTACAAATATCCAACAGCCATCTGTTGCTCAACAACCACAATTGGCCACAAATCAAGCTCCATCACCAGTTTTGTCTCAAGCTGCTGGCACAGTTTCGGTTGGTAACGCTAATGTACTTGGTGCTCAGACTCCTGCTGGAGTAACTAGTGTTCCCGTTGCGGTAAGCGCTTCGGCAGCAACTGGTTTGCCTCAAACCGCTGCTGCTGCCTCAACAATACCAAATTATCAACAATCACCTCTTATGCCAACACATATCCTCCAACAGCAACCTCAACCACAACAACAGCCACAACAACCGCTACCGAATACACCTTCACAATTGCAACAGCAACAGGCTCATCTGCAACAACAATCACAAACACCTCTTAACTCGGGCACAAACATAATAGATGGTGAAGATACCATCAGTTCCAGCACAATGACGATGTCATCTAATGCTCCTCCAACAGTAAATGAACAACAACAGCAACCATCCCGCCCAAATACCGCTGCTAATGTTGTTGCCAGTGGACAAACTGTTGCTTCAACTGCTGCAACTGTTTTGGAACAAACACCAGCTCCCGTTGTTGAAGATTTTAAAACTATCAATGAACAACAACAGCAAGAGAAATATGAAGCTGCTAAACAACAACAGCAACAACAAAATGAACCCAAAACTTATGCCAATCTCTTTAAGTCATCCTCATCTTCCCCAAGTAGTTTTGTGAATGCTGCTATGCAACAACAACAGCAAATTCAACAGCAACAACAACAGCAGCAGCAACAGCAAAGTGTCAACAGCATGTATCATCAGACAAACTCTTCGAATATTTCGTCATCGAACACATATTCACAATCGGCCAGTTCAACCAGTTCGATGCCAGTTTACGGTAATCGTAGCAACGATAATAGCACTTCCCTGCGCCAGGACAACAATAATAGTCAGCCGAGTGGAGGTCCATTGCCTCAGCGTTCAAATGCTAAGGGATTTAATAAGGGTAAGTTGAATATAACAGAAACTTCTTTTGTTAGAAATTCAAACAATCGTTCTTACTTTAAATTCACTTAGATTTTGATCAACGCCGTACCAGCAATGCTCAGCAAATTGGAGACAGCCAACAATTGTTTTTGGGCAACATACCACATCATGCATCCGAAGATGATCTTAAAGTGATCTTCAGTCGTTTCGGAGAAGTTGTCGATTTGAGAATTTTATCAAAAGGCAACAGTAAATTTCCACCAGGAGCTAGAAATCCATTAAATTATGGTTTTATTACCTATAGCGATGCCGAGGCCGTACAAAACTGTTTGGCTAATTGTGTAAGTACATGAAATAAAGAAATGTAACAAACAAATGTCCGAACTAAAAACTGAAAATTGTATATATCAACAGCCTTTGTACTTCCCCGATTCACCTGATGGCCAAAAACTGAATGTGGAAGAGAAGAAACCCAGAACTCGTCCCAACGATATAATGCCACCACGTCAAAGTATGGGCGGCGGCAGTGGCATGAATAATATGAACAATAACCAACGTAATATGAGTGGTGGTCCCCCATCGCGATCATTATCAAACTCTGGCAGTGGTAATATGATGCGCGGCAATAGTGTGGGCAACAATACCAATAGTATGTCACGTGGTGGTTCTAGTGGTGGAGGCTCTGGTGGTCCCCCACGTATGGGTGGTGCTTTTAATCGTAATGACAACCGTGCCTCCAATGGCGGCGGCAGTGGTGGTGGTGGTTCACAAATGCGCGGTGGTAATAATTCACAGACACAAGGTAACAGTTATGGTGTACGACGCTAACCATTAATATTCTTCTATCATCCCCAAACACCTCCAGCACCACAACCATCATTACAACCACCACCACCCACACAATCACAGCAACAACAACAAACAGTCACGGCGGCAACAGCAACAACAAATGTTGTAGCAGCAGCTCGTCCAGCACTAAATTGTTATGCTAATACTACAACAATTGTGGCAACCACCGCAACTCCTCAATAAAAAAAAAAAAATTATGAAGAATAAGAAGAAACACCAAAATTCATCTAGACTTTGAAAACAAACAACACTCTCAAAGAAGAATTAAATTTAAACTAAATATAACAAATAACAACAACAGCTGAAAAAGTTACAGCAGAGTAATTAAATGTAATCTTTATAAGATGTTTCATGCCCGCGTAAGCTCCCATTTTTAGCGTTCCTTTTTTTATTTAAATATGTTTTTATTTACTTTATTTGTACTTTTAGTGATTTTTTTTACAATATTTTTGATAAATTTTGTAAAACAAAGTATTTTATTTTTCTTATGTGTATTTTTTTATTTTATTTTACTATTTTTTGCCTAAGCTGCCTTTTTTATGTGAAAAAAAGCTGTGGCTGTAAAGCTGTTGTTAAAAAAAATCGAAATTCGAACTTGAAAACAATCTTGTAGTTTTTCAATTTGAAAGCGAGAAAAAACGTTTTTTATAGTATTTATTTAAAAAAATTTTTATAAGAAAATAAAATTAAAAACCTCCAAAAAATATATGTATGTGTACAAAATAACAAATTATAAATGTATTGAGTTCTTTTTTTTAACCACAAATTGAAAAACTGCAAGTTTGTGGTTTTTAAGTAGAAGAGGAGCTTTCAAAGCTGTCCGTTTTCTTTTCATTCATTTCGCCATTTAAACATTTTTCTTTTTTATCTGTATTTTTTTCTTTTTGTGAGAAATCATGATAAAAAAAATCTATTCAATTTGAGGAAGGAGTAAGAAAAAAACAAAAGAATTTTAAGTTTTTAATGATTCTAAATTATTGTTGAATTAATTTTATTTTTCATACATATATATATATATATATATTTTTTTTTTTGTAAATTTCTTAATTAATTTTGTTTTAATTTTTTTTTTTCATACCAAACAAGACTAAAAGCTTTTAAAAGCTGTTATTGAATAAACAAAACAAAAAATTAAATAAACAAATAAGTAACACACACGGCGGCGCCTTAAACATAAATTAAAAAAAAAAAAACAAAAACAAAGAAAAAAACATACATTTCTCTTATCTCTATCATTTTATATCTAACTCTCTATATAACTACCTTATTTTTATTTGCTATTCGAGAAATTCCATATAAAATTATAGAAAATTTTAAAACATTTTTCAAATACCAGAATTTTGAAAGAATCCTTTACAAACCATGGTGTTAAATATAAATAATTAAAGTTTTCTAAAATTTTATAGAACATTTTTTAAAATGCAACTGAAAATTTTGTAGTTTTCATTTTAAGCTCTCATTTTATGCCTTTTTTAAGAAACAAAATTTAGCTTCATTTATTTAAACAAAAAAAAAATTATCGTCTTCTTAATTTTATTAAATGATATTGAAATGAAAATTTTTTTTATTAAACTTTTTTTTTTTTTGTAATTTATGAAAAAATAAAAAAAAAAAAATACATAAAAATATGATGTAATTAAAATATAACGAGAATTTTTTTTAATTTTAATAAAAAAAAAATTATAATATATATTAAAAAAAACAAATAATTTACTCTTAAATTCTTTTAAAGATTCGGAAACAATTTGAAAAAAAGTAATAATAAAATAATAAATACAAGTAATATTTACTTAACTCTACGTAAGATAATATAAAAGCAAAAAAAGGAATTCTGATGATTTTGTAAAGGAATTTTTGATGTAAACATGTTAAAACGGGAAGTAGTAAATATAAAATGCTACTTATTCAAAAATTAAATTTATTCAAATTAGTTTTACTGTGATTATTATACAAGATTAAATCTCCAAATGTTTCTTCTTTTTGCCCACTTACAAAACTAAAAAACATATTTTCAAGTTACACTAAAAATCTCAAATAAATTTTTTTTAAGATACAATACTGATTAGATAAAATTCATAAAAGATACAAACTTATTTACTTTACGTAGAAAGTCGGTCTTTATGTTTGTGGCTTTTGATAGAACCCAAGAGCAGAAAATCTTCTCCAAATTGTAGCGAATGAATGAATCTTTAGTAGAATAAACAAAAGCCAACTGATGTCGCAGAACATAAACACGCTAAAATATAAACAAATTGAATTGTATAACATAAGTATTAATAGATCAGCTAGTTTTTAAAGGATTTTGTCCTGGTTCAAAGTAGTTGCTAAAAAATGAATCAAATTCGACGTTGTATTGCCCTTGGGTAACTTTTGTCTCCAATCTTATGAAATAGTTTGCATTTAGTCCGAAACAAGCGAGTTACATACCATAGTGTTGTTGTTTAAAGCAATATAAATGTTTAATTCATAAACTGCAACATCTGATGTTACAAAATAACTTGGTAAAGTCTACTTTAGACGCTTTTTTTCTCATTCGGATTGGTTTTGTTTAATTTTTGTGTTATCGTTGCAAAAAATCCTTCCCAATTCAGTTGTCATAATTTTTTCTCTGTGGTAAATCAATTAAAATAGCCATCGAAAACAGGAGAAATACGGATCAAAGACTAAGATAATAAGGTGCAAATCAAATTTAATAGGTGATATTAGAAGCCCAGCTGAAAATAGAGTTTTACTTGGCAAAGAATAACATAAGGTATATAAACGTAAATTTTGATTTGAAACTAAATATTTATCATGAAGGATAATGGATATAGAAAGTTTGCTGTTCTTTGGTACCATTAATGAAGAATTTGGTAAATAATAATTATATTTATTACTCACTGATAAAATCGTGCCAAATGGAACCAATTATGATGATAATAAATTTTCTATCGTCCCCTTTGAAATTACTATTGAAAATCAGTCTACAAATAAAGAGCTAAAATTCCAATTTGATTGCAAACTTCCTTGTCCGAGCGAATTTAATACTTCATATTACTGAGAGCATCCTACTCAATGATAAAGCAGCATTTGTTGTGTACATTTACAGTTAAACTCGGATTGGAACACCCTATTCAGTTTAAATTCGCAGAGTATGCAAACAATTAGAATTCAAGGATTCATAGGGGTATGAACCCCTTTACAAGGGAAGTCTATTCTAAAACATTATTAATATAAACAAACTACATCAAAAATTAACTTCAAAATTCTTAAAATTTCTTAATGCGTTTATGCCAAAGTAGAGTTAAACAAGTTCAGTCTCAGATTAGCACTATATCTGATTTGCAGAATTTTGTTAAAATTATTTGTTAATTTCATTACAGGAGGACTTTCCTGAAATAGGCAGATATTTATGACTAAAAACTGCAAATTTTATAAGTACTATATTAACAATAATTTTCAAATTGTTTTTTTTTTTACTTTCTTTTTTTACAACATTAAATTATTGAAAAAAAATTATGCAATAAATTAAAAGCAAAAGAAAGACTTGTATTACTAAAAAAAAAGAAACTTCGTACATTTATATATTAATAAAAAAAAATAAAAAATCTAAAAAAAAATATATAAAATTCATAAAAAATAACAAAAAATTAACTTAACAAAAGCATTATTAACGTAAATATTTAAATAGTTTTGTAATTTAAATCATTCATATTTATTAACAATAAAATAATAAACACACACAGATGCATATTTATAATAAACCAATCAAATGCATAAGAATACAAGATTTGCAAAGATATGATCAGACTGGTTTAAAATTATGAAAAATTTGATAAATTTCAATAATTCAATTACCTAGTTATTGAAAGAATAAACAAGTAAGATTATATTCGACTTTGACAAATCTCTGATACCAATCATAAAAAGGTGCTTTTGTAACATAGAAAAACGGAAGCAGAAGCCATGTCCGTCTTTTATTTGTACAAATATATAAGAAATACTCAATATGACTTAATATGAGAAGTTGGCGCAAAATTGGGAGGGGAACCAAATGTTGTGTCCAAGTAATGAAATACTCTAAAATGACCACTTTTTTATGTGTTTTTTGGTCCATAGCTTTCGTTGTTTATCTTGAATACCAAACAAACATTAGTTAAAAGAAATATTTGTGCCAAATTTGACCTTCCTCTGAAGCGATCTCTATCGAGATTTCAACATACAGATAAACGGACATCGGTAGATCAACTTAGAATCTTATTAGGATATATAGATGTTGGTGCCTAAGACGAATATTTGAACACGTTACAAAGGAAAAGAAATTATTTAAATTCATTTGCTTAACAAAATTACCTATCGGAAGGAAGTTTATTTACAAAATATGTATTTTTCAAAAATCGAATGCGAAAATGGATATTTTTTTTCGAATAAGTCGAAAACCTTAAAATTATCACTTCACAAGGAATAAGTTGTAAATATTTCGAATTAAATTAAAAACCTTCCAGTGATACGTCATAAATTCACTTAACATTAATTACAAAATAAATTCAGAGACGACTTATTCGTAATTAAATTTATGATCATTTGTCTTTTGATATAAATACTATGAACGCTAACAAAGTGTTGCGGTTTGCTACAAACTTTCAAATATTTTTTAAGTGACATTGAAAAATCGGAATGATATCGAATGAACTCAAACGGTGATTATAAAATCTCTGGTGAAAATCACTTTGTTTTTAGGACAAACCTAATTGAAAGTAATTATTTGTAAAACGTTAGATTTGTTGCGTTTGCAGACAAATAAACTTTAACCTTTTGTAGGTCATAAACGTCCATTTTAGAACCGTTGTACTAAAGTGTTTAATATATGTACGAGTGTTTATAATATGTACGAAATGAATGAACATATTATAAGTTTTAAACAAAATTTATATTGTTTTGTACATATTTTTACTGAGAAGGCGTTTGTTTACCGTAATTACAATAAATGAAAGCAAAAATTTAAGAACTAAGTGAAACTTTTAAAACTGTACATTTTAAAATCTTACAAGTAATATTTCTACTCGTTAACACATGTAAGAAGCTATCATATGGTATCAAGATGTAAACAAGACGAAAGAAAATTTAAAAACTTTTATTATTTCTATTAGATTTTTCAAGAAAATTACAATAAATTCTTATTAAACAGAAAGTGTGCTTATTTAGCTTTTTTCTGTTTATTTTCATGAAGGAAACAAACGTTCTTAAAGCTGCATATGCCAAAAAATTTAATTTTAGGTCCATACAGGTAGGTAAATTTGTCTAAATTTAAAGAATTAAATGCAGCTATCACACAATTTGTAAAATAATTATACCAAATTTAAAATCGATCGAAAGATTGAGAAATATTACATTTTTCTCAATGAAATTATTATATATGTAAATCACAATTTTAAATCTATGATTCTTAAGTTGAAACGAGTAGGTCTAGCTTCTAAATCCTGGATATAAAAAAGCCACCCTTTTTATAAAAAAATTTTGGAAATCCAGCTTTTCAATTGATTGTTTACAGCTTTTTGATAAAAAACAGTCAGGTCATGATGTTAGTCTTAAGTACAGGAAATACTCTGCTCCATTTTCAATTATTCAATAATGCAATTATTGGATTTTTTTGTTAGTTTGTGTGTGTTTAAAAATACTTGAAAAGTTTAGAAAATGTCTTGTATTTAAAGAATATTTTAGATTTTTTTTTTTTTGATTTGGAAATTTAGTAAGTGTATAAGTCATATGATAATTCTCCTTATACAAAATTTAAATATTTTTTTTAAATTTTTAACAAATCGATAACCTGTTTCCCAAAAAAAGGAAATCTATGAAATGTTTAGAAAATTAAATATTTCTTTATTGTTTAGCTGAAACATCTGATAATTTTGTTTGAAAGAAACATTTAATTTGTCCATCTAAATACAAGCTACCACCACTCAAAAATGTAGTTCATTAAAAAAAATAAATAAAAAAAAAATCATTTAAATTAAGCTAATATAAAGTCTACTATATATAAAAAAACAACTAATAATTAAAAATAAAAAAAGAAAAAAAAAACATATATTAAAAATATTTTTTATTTAATTTAATTAACAGAAACTTAGATCTAGTTTAACAAAAGTAAAAAAAGAGTTAATTATAAAAATTAAATTTAAAATCGTAAAAAAAACATAAAATAAGCAGCAGGTTGATACATAAATTATAAAATTAAATATTTGTAACAAATTTAAACCTAAAAACAAAATAAAATAAACATTATAAAAAAACACAAGAATTTAAAGTTCAAAACTAAAAATAAATAAAATGAAAACAAAATAATACATAAAAAAATTGTATTTTGTGTTAAGCTAAATTATATAAAAAATTAAAAAAAAAATTAATAATTATACAAAGACTTTTAATCGTGAAATGAAATCTTGTCTAAATTCCATGATTTATTGGACTTTGGATAAAATTTTATACTTAAACTAAAAGAATAAAAATACTATATTTGTATTTTTTTAATTTTATATTTTTTTACGTTTTCCATATTTTCGATTTTTTTGTTTTTACAAAATATTATTTTGTCTATTTTTGAAATAAGAAAAACAAATCAACATCAATTTAAAAATTATATAAAATAAATATTTATGGAACGAATAATAAAAACAATAATAATTATAAAAAATATATATGTGGAGAGATTTTTAATTTTTAGATCATCTTAAAAATGCAAATTTATTGATGCCAATTTTTCAATTATTTAAGACAAAAAAGAGAAAATTTCACAAACTTTTGAGGAAAATGTGAAATGACCCATGTATTATAATTTTTCGCTATATCTGGGCAACCATAATAAAAGTTTTATATAATAAATTACCTAATAATTTTCTCTTTAGTTTTCTTATATTAACAAACTTTTGAAAAAAGCATTTTTAGTTTGCTTGCACATCTTTTTTCATGAAAAATTTCAGTTGCCTTCCAATTAACATTTCGACCTTAAATTTGTAGAAAAAAACCCTAATTTTAAAGATTTGGGCTCTCAGTTGACATCTTTCCATTGTTATCTGTGATCTTATTCGATTCTTTATGATCATTTTTTTATCAATAATGGTTTCATTTCGTTTGCAGTGACTTTTTAATCGAAATTTGAACCGTTATATTTTTAATATGTGGAACTCAAATATCGAACATAGTGGGGTCTGTTCTGAAGATTGTGTAATTTCAAACCGTAAGTGATTTCAAATCGTTTCTGTGATTTGCAATTCTTAAATTCATTTAAGGTAATTCCAATCAAATATGTACTACTTCTTCGCCATCACTGCAAATGCAAAATGCTGAGTCAAATATTAGTAGAATTTTGTAAAATAGTTCTAGAAGGACCTAGAAATAGTAGTACTAAAGGGAAATTTTCTAACGACATTTGCTAATGTTGTGCAATGCTCTCTTTCTTGAAGCATTTTTTTTAATAAAACCTGAATCTCAGAGCTTTATATATTTGTAGGTTATAAAAAGATAAAACGTTGGAGCCTAAATCGGGCTTAATATACTGGATAATAAAAACAAATGGAGACGATAATGACTTCCCGTCCCTATTTTAACTGTTCCGGTTATTTGGTAATAATAAGATACAGAGGAGCTGAAGTGAAACGATTTACATATTGACAGCTGCTTTTGAGCAACGGAATTATCCGAGATACATTGGTCAAGACCTATCTTCCCATGTTTTAGATGTGGGAAAATAAAAGTGAAAACTAGTCATTTTGCTGCTACAATAAGATATATGGAGCTAAACAAAGCATTCAACTTTTAAATTGCATTGAAATCTATTTTAGACATGGAAAAAGTTAAACTATGAGGTTATGTTGAAAGTGCCTCTGTAATACCGAATTGATATTTAATGTAGTATATACTGGAGGTATTTTCTGCAAGAAATAGAACTATATCCGATAAGTATATGTATTTTTTATAAAAAAAAATCTTTATGTTCATAAAAAATATACGCTACTATATAAAAACAATTTTAAAGAATAATCGAAGTTTTAGGAGCTGATTTTCAAATTATAGATGGACCGCCAACTTAGATTACCATTCGAAATACGAAAGCAATTTATAAGGTTATTTTTGAAAGCTCACTTGATATACATACGCTAATTAATTTTATATTACTCACAAATAAAACACAATTTATATAATTTTTTTGTAAATGCATTTTTATTATTAAAAAAAAAAAATAAATAAAATCAAAAGAAAAATAATTCAATTTATTATTTTTGGTTTAAATTCAATAACGACTAGAAAGTACGACAGAGAATGTTGATATATAGAAAACTTACCCATTCAATAAACACCAAAAGCCCACAGCCCATTCATTTTAAAGCATTTTTCATTTAACATACAGCACCATTACGCTTATGGGCCAAATATGCTTTTAACAGAACAAGTATTGTATATATACAAGTATGTATATTATTCGAAACCTCTTATCAAGCAGCGGCAACTGCCACGCGCATTTTGTTCGTTAACGTGATTAATGTCATGTTTGTAATTGGCTTGTTGCTTGAAAGAAAATATTGAAATAATGCAAGTTTTAAAATTAAAAAATCATCACAGCATTTTTTGTTTTTAAATTCAAGTAGTAGTAATTTGCAACAAATTTTCTAAAAAAAAAATATTTATATAAATTTTCTTCTAAAGTATAACGTATATATGTAGTAAAAAAAGGAACAATTTTAATATAAAGGAAAGTTTATGATTTGTATAAAAAAAGAAGTATTTTTTTGTGTTTAGAATTAGTTAAAGGATTTTAATATATATTAAAAAAACAACAACAACACAAAAATATAAAAAGGAATGTTAATACTTTTGTTTAAAAATAGAATTATCGGGTGCGTAAAGCGTTAGTGTTATTATATTTATAATAAAAATTGAAAACAATTATTATAGATTTAAATTTACGAGTAGTAAATATATAGTTAAATAATTTGTTTAAAAAAAATATTATAATTATTTAACTTAAAAATATTGAGAGATCGTATTTTAAACAATTTAAATGAAATATATAGAATATACGTTATACAATTTATAATGGTCGATGTTTAAAAAGTTTTTTTTATTATTCTTTAATTAATTTTAAAAATACAAATTATTATTTAAATTCTATATTAAATAATTCTGTGGCAATATATGGAAATCTGATATAAATTAATGATTATGACTAGAATTTCAAATATCAAATTATTTCTATTTAAATATTTTACTTAATCTTGTATGCGTAGAGACTTAAGTTCCTTGTGATATTCCCTATATTTTAATAACATGAAATAATGAAGACAAGGGATCGTCAGTTTGACTTCTACCGGCTTGTTTGCATATTTGCAAACATTTTATTCTAACCAGTTCATACGTAAATGAATATCTGAGATTATCCATTCGTACGGACAATGCTTCCCATTAAACAGTTAAAAAAAAAAAAAAAAAAAAAAAACAGAGAATATTACAAAATTGCCTATCAATTATGTAATAAAAAAGAGTAAGAATTATTCAAGTTAGCAAAAAATAGTAAAAAGAACATTTTATAAATGAAAAATTGTAATTGATATCTGACGGATTGTGGCGGAAAATGGCGAAAAGATCGAATTATTCGATTATATTCTCTGTCACTATCCTAAGCTTAAGCCACGTAGATTAAAATGGTTGTAAAGTAGGTTCATAGACGAGTAGAAAAATCTCTCGAACACTCGTAATTTGGCTTTGTCTCAGGATTGAATTGTTTAGTAAATCCTTTGAATATAGTACTAAATTACAATAGGCATTGTGATCTATAAAAGGGAGCAAACCCTCCGACTACGGCTGCTATCTGAAGCTATTACTTTAGACCGTAAACGAGCTCACTCTGTGAAGTTACATCACCCTTCTCTATACTAGTCTATATAAAAGAGGAATGAAAGCTCTTTTTGGCTTTTTTGTTAAAGGGTCAGAATTGAACATTATACGCATAAATGATATAGATATTTAACTTTCCTGTAAAGTAAAAAACCTGAGTCTAAGAATGTATTAGTACAATTATTCATTGAAAATAAAAACAAATGTTGTTTGTTTTAGTAACATATCTAAATTAATCTTTGCTTATACGTATCAGAGTGAAGATGTCTGCAAATTAATTCAACATTAGATCTTATAAGAAGCCCTGTTCTGATAGAAACTTAAATAAGACCTAATTAAATATTATTGCCATTAGATTATTTAACAAAGAATCTAAAATATTATATATAAATACACATTTATATAAAAGATGCAACAAAATAAATGCATATATATATTGTACGTATTGTATTATATATGTAAATATATATAAAAGAGAAATGTAGGTAAATAACTTATTTCAATATTTCCAAACAAGTAGTTACACTAGGTAAAGTAATTTAGTTTGTACATATAAGTACTGTATTATAAAAAGAAATACATATAAAATTATGTATAGATAATAATGGTATTATTAATATACAAAATACGCACATAAAACCAATTGAACAAAAAAAATGAATAAGGAAAGAAACAAATTAACAGCCATAAATACATTAATAATAATTAATTATATTTTATTTAATTCATATTTTATACAATACATATATAATTAATTATAAATCTTTTAAATGTGAGGAGTAAAAAAAGTGATTACTATTAAAAAAAAAATCTTTTGTTTTTTCAAAACGCAATTATGCATTGGTATGTATGAGTGTTGTATGAAAATATTTTTTGAGGGAATATAAAAAACATAATAGTGTAATGGTAATAAAATTAAAAAAAAATATTCATTATGTATAATATACATATTTATATATAAGTATATTTTGGAATTTATTTATAATATATAAATAGGTATAACTTTTTAAGCATATTAAAACAAAAATAAAAAAAATCCAGTTTAAAAAAAATTAAGACAAACAAAAAATTTTCAAAATTAAAAAATTCAAATAATAAACTTATTTTCTATGTAGGTATAAAAATTGTTATAAACAAATTTAAATAAACTTTTTTTTTTCTTTTATTTGCTTTAACTTTATATGATTAAATTTGTTTTCTTCTTAGTTCTCCTTCAAATGTTGTTTTAAAATTTCCGGCGGCAGTCTAACAATTACATCTAATGTCATCAACAGGATCCGTAAAAAAAAGAATTAAAATTCTTAAACTGAATTTTGTTAGGATAGCGAAAATCTATGATGATGTTGGTGGAAGTTAGATAAGTAGGTATCAGTTGTTGTAATGGTGATTTGTAGTGGTAAAATTACGTTTATAGTTTTATTACTTTTATACTATTTACGGTAGATTGGCAACAATAGTTTCAGGATTTCTATTTTACGTTTCATAATGCTGTATATAATCGTTGTTTTATGTATTTGTTTTTTTTTTTTTTTTTTTTTTNNTTTTTTTTTTTTTTTTTAATTTACCTTTTTTTGTTTTATATTAATATATGTAGAGTTTATGTATAATATTATTTTGGTGATGATTAAAAAGTATTTTAAATATATATTTAAATACATATATTATTTATTATATAGATTTGTCCTTTATAGTAATTTCAGTTTTCAGCAAATTAAGTTTTGTTATTGTTATTAAAATTATTATTATAATTAAAGTTTTAAATTTCTTCTTAATTATCTGTTATCTTTATCTCACTCGTGTATAGATGTTCTTAAATATGAGATATATTTTTTGTTTTGTTTTTAAATCATATGTTTCTAATACATTTCTTAAATAAGTGTTATATATTTTATACATATGTATTACATATATAGAGAGAAACATCTTAATTGCCTAAATAAAAAATAAAGAAAGATATAAATAGTATAATAAATAATGTAATATAATAAATAAATATTTATATATAGTTTGTTTTATTAATATTGATAAAAATATATATAATTGTATATAAATATTTTATTTATTTATTTTTTTTTTTAATAGATCCGTTCTTAATTAGAAAAGAAATTATAATGTGTTTGATATTATAGAGAAAAAAGTTGCATGTGTCATCAGAAAATGTTATGAAATGTTTTCTTTTTTTATAATAAATTAAACCGTGAGCTATGATTGTAGAACATGAATCATTTATAAATGTGAAAATGATACAACATTTAATTGATTCATTTCCTGAAAAACTTAGATACTACTCTATAATTTGTATTTTTAAACAAACGAAGAAACAAAAACTGAAACAAGGTTTAAGAATAATTAATCACGCCTCGTTTTTTTAATAAAGATTATCACAATAATATTAATTTTAAAATATTTTTTTTTATTACTATTTCCAAGTTGTCGAATGTTAAAATTTTCTTTGAATTTTATATATTTTAGAATAAGTATTCATATCTATACAACCAGCGGTTACACGACCCTAAAATATAACTAGAACTGATACAGAACTATTTTCCTTAACTGAACAAGAACTGAATTTGAACTGGATCAGAACTAGAACTGAACTGGAACTGAAGTAGAAGCTAAAATTAAACTGGAACGAAACTAGAACTGAACAAGATTTGTCCTTTAACTAAACTAGAATTGAAACTGATCTAAAACTAAAACGGAATGAAAGTGGAACATAACTGAAATAGACGCAAACTTAATATTAGAACTCAACTTAAACTGAACTAGAATAAACTACAACTTTTAATTGAGCTAGAGGGTCGTGAACCCATTGACTTCGTTTAAAATAAACCACTCTCACAGGTCTTTAAAACTGTAGTAAATAGAGGAATACTTTATGAAGTAGCAATTCTAAATTAGTTCCTTAAGTTTGTAATATAATAGAGATCTGAAATCACAGGTTCCACTAATTATATGTCAACAATCGAATTGCAGAAAAATTGTTAGTGCTTTTATTCCATAAATATTCGCCTAAACAACTGTGTTTAGTTTATCAGATAATCAGTGCCTATTTATGTCTTTGATCTGCAAATTAAGGTAAAATAATTAGCTGCTTACGAACTATTCTATATATACAAAATAGGTGTAGAAAAAATTGTCTTGTTTGATCAATTGAAATACAAATTATTTTCGAATGGAAACAACAATAAAGCAATATAAGCCTTTTAAACACGCAAGACAAACTTTCACTCAATTTCATACATTTTCAATCAAAAAAATTTTTTTTTCAAATTTAAGATGTTCCTAAGTTTTATCTCCACTTGAAAACGCTGGAGAGCTTTTAAATCCCATAATTCTTACTTTTATGCAATTTTTGTTATCAAACAAACGCAATGATTGATAAAGTTGGATCAAACTAATACATTTATAATAAAACTTCCCTATTTAAAAGAAATTTGTTTACTTAATATTAAACAAAACCTACTATAAAATTAGAAAAGTCTTTATATAACAAGGAAGGAACAATTAAAAAATGCATAACTTAATTTAAAAATATGAAATATTAAATAACAAAAGTAATAAAATATTTTCAACAATTATTATGTATTTTAATGTGTTTTTTATATAAAAAAAACATACCTGTGTGTATTTTTTATGACTTCTAATGTTTTGCAAATAATTTCATGCAGGGTAAGGAATGGATGAATATATTTTTGTTTTTCTTTTTAGTTTATAGACCTTTTTATAATGTCTGCCTTATATTTATATACTTTTGATATCTTCACATATTAAAACATATGAAATCAATCAGTATTGTATACGTGGCTTTTTAGCCAAATTAGTCATTGAATTGTTTAAAGGCGTAACCACATGCGAGCCTAGGATTAAAGAAAAAATAAATAAAAGCAAAAAAACAAATTCAATTGACTGAAGATAAATTGTTCTGCAAAGCTAATTGCTTAAAGCCGTTTGAATCTCAATATAACTTTTTAATTTGACAAATAAACTCTAGAGACAAGAAATGAGCGAATTAAACTTGGTTATACATATTTTGGACAAAATTATGACTAATCTAATAAATGTACAAGATAAAAAGTTACAAATAACTAATGTTATCTATCTATCTAACAAGTCAATACAAAAATAATATCACATTAAACAACAGAGTATACAATCAACATGTGCGGATTAATTTTATCTATAAATACATACACTACATATTATAAAATATGTATGATATACAGTATTTATATTTGTTTGTTTTGTTAGAACACCAAATAATAAAACGTTTAATAAGAACAAAAGCATTATGTTATATATAAAAAATATATGTATTAAAAATCAGTTCATAAAATTTGACAACACATTTACTTATATAAGAAAGAGAAGTAATGAGCAAAAAAAAAAAAAAAAAAANNAAAAAAAAAATAATAATTAATAATTGACGCTTACAAAGTTAATAAATTATTAATTATTAATAAAGTAGTATAAAAGATTTATACTTATACAATTATAGGATTTACAAATTAACAAAACATTTAATAGAGCATATTGATAGGAATTGTTTTGTTTTAGTTTTTTTCCTATTTAGAAAAATAAATTAATGCTTACCATAAGTAGGTGCTGCCGTCACACTATAGGGATTCATACGATTACCCTGCAAACTACCAGCCTTTTGCGGGCCACCATTGTAAGTTTGTTGGTAATTGCCAAAATTTTGAGCACCATTAGTGGGTGAGGTCGCCGTTGAATTCCAGCCATTAGCGGCAGGAACAGCAGCAGCAGGAGCTACGGGTACAGCAGCAGGTGGTGCGGCATAACCATTTTGACCCCAACTTGCTTGTGGTGCAGCATATGTTGTGGCATTCCATTGTGGTTGAGCTGCTGTTTGTGGTGGAGCAGCATAAGCACCATAGGCGGCAGGTTGTTGATAGGCACCTTGAGGTGCTTGAGCATAACCAGGTCCCCAACCATTGTAGGCTGGAGCTGGAGCATAACCATAAGCGGCTTGTTGATTATAAGCCGTTCCTGGTTGTTGATAAGCACCGGGTGCAGTTTGTACAGCTGGTATCATACCAATGGGAGCACCCTGTTGCTGAGCAGCTAATTTCTTAGCTTGTTCTTGTTTATAATTGGATTTCTTGACATCAACAAGAACATATTTGATTGTATGATTTTTGTGTACTGCAAGTAAATAAAAATACATAAAATATTATATTCAATGCAATAGATATATGATTACAATAAAAGACAGTAACATACAATATATGTTTTTAAATAAACCAACATTTTTTAATTCCTAAATTTCTTGACAAGACATAACATAATACGATGTGTCATTCCCATTTTAACTTAACTTTTTTTTTACATTTTTTGTGTAAGTGCTTAAATTTGATTAGAAATGCTCTACAGTTAAACTTGAACTATTACTTCATTAGAACAGAACTATAACTGAACTAGAAATAACGTCAACAGAACCAGAAGAGAACTGAACTACAAAAGAACTGGTACTAAACTAGAATAAAACTGTCACTGAACCAGAACTAAACTAGAAATATTTAAAAAAAAATTAAATATTTATATATAAGTTATAGTTTGCCGAGGTCCCATAATCTCAAAAATGACAATGAATAAATCGTCCTAATTATGCCAATAAAAACCATTGAACATTTACATATAAAAGCCAAATCACTTTTGCAAAATAAATAGAAATGTAAGTGATTCAAAAATGTCACTTTTTAATATATTTTTAATCAAGTAAAAAAGCTAAGTTTATGTAGAAACGACTAATTGAAATTTTATTAGAGACTAAGATGTCTTAAATATCAAATACTTCAACATACTGGCGTTTTAGAAAATCTTTTAAATAATATTTATAACTAACTTGACGACGAAAATAACTTTAGATTATTATGTAAAAATTTATACTTACATACTGCTTTATCGACCGAATCATAATCATCAAATTCTACAAATGCAAAACCACGTTTACGTCCTGTATTTTTATCAGTTAAAATCTTTACACCCAATATATTGCCAAATTGTTGAAAATGTTCTTTTAGGCATTGTTCATCATGATATTCCTTAAGGCCACCAACAAAGATTTTTTTAACTGATGAATTTGCCTCGGCACTACCAGCTTCCGGTCGCGGTAAGGCACGTTTTGAATCTACAGTTCTGTAAGATAATTACAATTAATAAATAAAATTTTATTTTAGTTTATGTTTTAAATGTTATAAAAATTATAAAATAAAAAATTAAATACATAAAAATAATTATGATAATATTTAAGAAATTTTATATTTTTCAATTATCATAACTATGAAAAAAATCGAAGCTACCTAGGAAAACGTGTAGAACGGATACAATTAGTTACAGAATGGTAAAAAAAAAAACTTGTAAATTTTTTATTTTAGACTTCCTATCAAATATTTTAATACAGTATAAATTCAATTTTGAGATGTAGTTTTGTAATAAGTGATAACATTAGATTTATAGGAGACTTAGTATAGAATACTAAACTTCTTAATTTTATTGCAAAATGACATTCATTGTGCCAGCATTTATCGACAACCTATACTGTAGTAACCAATTTTATAAACATAAAAACTAAAATCTCTATGCAATTGCTACAATCTATGATTTAATTTTGGAAAAAATAAAAATTTTGACCTTTAACTTCAAAGTCAAGATACAAACACAAAACAATAATTAATAAAAAAAATCTACTCATTATAAATTAAAAATAACAAAAGCATTCGCACAAGAGAAAGTTTTGAAACTATTAAAAGACAACAGTAATAATAAGACAATAAAATTACAACTTACTTTCCATCAACAAAATGTGGTCGTGATGCTTGAGCTTTGTCTACCATGCTTGAGTCCTTAAAAGTTATGAAACCAAATCCTCTTGAACGTTTTGTTGTAGGATCGCGCATTATTATTACATCTATGACCTCACCGAATTGACTGTAAAAAGCGCGCACAGATTCTTCTGTTGAATTGGGCGATAAACCGCCCAAAAACATTTTACGCAAATGATCATCTTTGGGATTTTGAATCTGTTGCTGTAGGAATAGAAATAATTATGCAAAAATAAGCAAAATTTAAACAAAGAAATTTAATTTGTCTTTACTAAATAAAGCACATTATGTTTTTCTTTATTTTGATCACCGCCAGTAATAAGCAGGCAACCTTATAACTGTATTCGTCATCGTTGTTGGTTGGGAATTTTTTTTAAGAGTGTGTGTATATGCTGCCTCAGCTTTTCAAGCCAAATAAAAAAAAAACGTACAACAAACACATTTACACGTAAAATATAATTAAAGCAAAATATAAAAATGTGTTGTACTTGTATTTCATACAAGTTGTGTTTTATGACGATGATTTCACCATGTTGTTCCTTTCTAAATTTGTTAATGTTTTTACAAAATCTCAGTTTTTTTCTAATTGTTTGCTTAATACTTACTTGACCATTTTCTTTAGCTTGGTAGGAATTATCTTGGATTTCTTGTTTTATCATTTTGTTTAAATATTATTTTATTGTTATTTGTTTGGTTAAAAGTTTTTCTTTTTTCTAAATTAATATCTTTCTTTTGTAAAAAAATATGTATACTTCAACGCCGATAATTTTTATTTGTCAAAGTGATGTTGTATTTAGCATGAGGGTGTAGTACAGTGTTGCCACTTAAAAAAAATACTTTGCTAAAAATATTTTGAAATTAACCAACACTGGTTTTACACGATGCATTTCATTCAAATATTTTTTCATGATATTATACGCAAATACAATTTGTTTTGTTTTGAAATAAAATCTCTTTTAGTTGTGACTAGTAGTTCCAATGATGCTTTAAAGAAACCAGTCCGATCGCACTACTTCTAGAACTAATAATGTTACATGCTGCTGTATCAGTGTTGCCGATTTCTGTGTGAATGTACAAAGAAGGTACAATTTGAAACAGCCTAGGAAAATATTTGAATAATATAGAATGTTTTGATTGATTGATTTTTTTATACAGAAAATTAAATTGTACTTTATTCTATTCTTTTCAGTTTTATATATGCAGATGTTTTGTAGTTGTCAAAAAGTAATACCAATTTTATTTATGTTGTTTTAAGAAAACTATAATTACTTTAGTACTGTACTAGTAGTTAAGTTAAGAAATTGTCAGAAAAACAACAAAATACACTGAATTTTAAATTTGTACAATTATAAATTAAAACAATTGGAAATTTCTTAATTTTTCTCAATAAAATATTTTATAATTTGTTAAATCCAAAACTTGAAAAATAATTGTTTAAAATATTTCATATTCGTATGTGTTAAAAATAAATTTTAAACTATTTATTCAACAAAAATATTTATATTTGATAAATATTTTCAGAATTTTACATCTGGCAGCTTTGTTTTACAAATGCAAACCTGTGTATATTCTACCGTTTCATTTATCACATTATTCCACGCTATGGATTTCGGTATCCGCCATTGCTCATTCTCATTTTATAACGCAATCGGGAAACATCGTGTGTTTTCACTGGAGATAAGAAGAAAAAAAGTATTAATAATTTTTAAGTGAAATAAAATCTAAGTTGTGTTTAATTAATAAATAAATTAATAAGAAATTTTATAAAAATGACTAACCAAAATGAAAGCAACAACCAAAATGATAACCAACAAAATGGCAATGATGATTATGATGATGTAAGTAGAAAGGTCATTAATTTATTTTCCAGAAATTTCCTAATGACTTGCTTGAAAAAGAATCCGCCATTTTGGAATTATGGCAAAAAGATGAAAAAAAAATCGATAATAGCTGTACATGCACATTTTTTAAAATTAAATTTTCTTTTAACATATTTAGGAGCCCATTACTGAGCCAGAACATTTGCGTAAATTATTTATTGGCGGTTTGGACTACCGTACAACTGACGAAGGCTTGAAATCTCATTTTGAAAAATGGGGCCGTATTGTCGATGTAGTTGTAATGAAAGATCCACGCACCAAACGTTCACGTGGTTTTGGTTTTATTACCTATTCAAAATCTTCCATGATTGATGATGCCCAAGCTGCCCGTCCCCATAAAATAGATGGTCGTGTCGTTGAACCGAAACGTGCTGTACCCCGCCAAGATATAGATAATCCCAATGCCGGTGCCACGGTTAAGAAATTGTTTGTTGGTGCTTTAAAAGATGAACATGATGAAAAATGTTTGCGCGATTACTTTGAGAAATTCGGCAATATTATTGAAATTAATATTGTTATGGACAAAGAGACTGGCAAAAAACGTGGATTCGCCTTCATTGAATACGATGACTACGATCCCGTTGACAAGATTGTGTGTAAGTATAACTTAAATTTTTGAGGTTAGAAAAAAAATGTTAAAATTTAATTGACCTAATTTTAGTTTTGTTTTTTCAAAAAGATTAGATTTATACAGCTTTCTATATTAAGTAATGATAATTTGCCAATATTGGGGGAAAGTTTTTATGTTTGATTTACAGTCCCAGCTCCGCATAAGTGTTTTTAATAATTTATAGCGGCGTTCTTTCGACTGTAAGATTAATATTCAATTTGTCAATGATAATATCTTGGTTAGTTTTTCTTATTCACATAGAAAATTGATGAAAATGTCATTGATATAATGAAAATTTTATGAATTATTAGTAATTGAATCACAGTTCCCTGACAAATTGCCAAGTTTTTGTTGATAATTTGGTAGTTCTTTTTATAAAACTGTGAGATTAATTAAAGCGTCGGCTTTTGCTATGTTATGCGAATTTTATTGAAAACATGTATTCGTGGTAACACGCAGCCTCGTTACAAATATTCATATACTGTACAAACAAAATGCGATATACAAATTAATTTTTAACCCTTAAATTGTAAAAAGAAAATATTTTACCCCCCATTCTTCCCTTGAAATTTTATAAATACCACCCTAATCGTGTGTATGTGTGTGTGTATCTAGATAATGCAATGAATGTACAGTCCCAGCTCCGCATAAATGTGTTTGATAATTTCTTGCGGCGTTTTTTGACTGTTAGATAAATTATTTGTGTCAATGATAATATCTTGGTTAATTTTTCTTTTTTTGAAATGAAAAATTGATGAAAATGTTATTGATATAATTTTTATATCCACTTTTTAGTTAACGTTTATTTAGTATTTTTACACAGTTCCCTGACAAATTGACAAATTTATTAATAATTTGTTCAATTCCCTATAAAAAAACTGTAAGAGAAATTATAGCGTCGGCTTATGCTATGTTATGCGAATCATATTAAATGTCATATTCGTGGTAACACGCGGCCTCGTTACAGTTTCAAGAAAATAAGAAAACGTACTTAAAAATGAATACAAACCCAGAGGAGAACATGTAATTTAGATTTTCTTTAAGTCTTGATTGGTATATATATGTTTTTTAATCCCAAATTACTTAGGTTTCTATAGTAAAAATTTTGTACTGGCATATACAATTTCTCTGAAAATATGTTTGGAACAAATTATTCATAGTTTTCTTTTTTACCTTCTTTTTCTATTACAGTGCAAAAATCCCACAGCATTAAGGGTAAAACCTTGGATGTAAAGAAAGCCTTGCCTAAAAATCAAGGTGGCAACAATAACAATGCCGGTCCCGGTAATAATCGTGGCGGTAATATGGGCCGTGGTAATATGGGCGGTCGTGGTAACAATATGGGTAATAATATGGGTGGCGGTTGGGGTAACAACCGTGGCGGAAATGATAACTGGGGCGGTAACTTTGGTAATAATGGCGGCGGATTCAATAACGGTGGTTTTAACAATGGTGGTAATGGCGGTTGGGGTGGTAACAATATGGGACCTTGGGATAATGGTAACAATGGTGGCGGTAATTGGGGTAATAATGGCGGTAACTTTGGTGGTCCAGGTAATAACGGTCCTGGTAACAATGGTAACTGGGGCAATAATGACTTTGGCTCTGGTTATCAACAAAACTATGGTGGTGGCCCACAACGTGGCGGCGGTAACTTTGGTTCAAATAACCGCATGCAACCTTATGGAAATAGTGGAAACTTTGGTAAAGGTAAGCTTGAGTTTTTTTTTTATTTTAAATGTAAAAAAGATACTTTAAAACTATTATTGATAAGGAAGAAAAAAAAGTAGGAAATTTGTGAGTTAATAAATTACACAGTCCCAGCTCCGGATAAAATTCTCAATAATTATATCCGGCGTTCTATCGACTGTAAGACTAAATATATTTCAAATATTATATCTGTGTTAATTTGTTTTTATATAACAGATTGATGAAAACGTATTTGTAACAAAAATACTTTAAATTAAAAAATAATTCTAATAACCATATGTAGATAAAGCTAGGCTTTCAAGAAATTGAATTAGTTTATCACATCTTTAACTAGGTGACACTTTATTAAAGGGTAATATAACTGCCCTTCACCAGAATTAACAGAATTAACTTTTGTGCAGTTTTATGGCGAAAATCTGGAAATTTGACAAATGTAAATGTCTGTTGTAATATTTATAGTTGTAAGAGAATCTAATTTCTGTTGGAATCGTAAAAAGCCTGATGGGTTGTGTATAGAAATTATTAGATTGAGATGTCACAGAAGTAAACAAATTTATAGTTAGTGGGAAAATTCTTTTAAAATTAGTTTGTTTAAAAAAGATTATTCACTAATTAGATTTCAAATATACCTTACAATTTTAGGAAACCAAGGTAATTTTGGCAACAGTGGAGGATTCAATAATGGTCCCATGAGTGCCGGTGGTGGCAACAACAGAAGATACTAAGGTAAGTTTTTCCAAAACCAAATTTAAGTGCGCTCCAAAGTTTACTCATTTAAATTTTTCGAATATTGTTAGTTTATTTTTCTTATGTTTTTATAAGTTATGCAGTTTTGTAGTTTTTCTTCTATAATTTGTTCTAAAAAATAATTCTTACATTTTTTTCTATTGATTTTTTTTTTTTGTTTTTTTGTTCGTTTCTTAGTAAAAGTTAACAAAATCTCTATAAAAAAGATCAAGTTCTGAAGTAATTTTTTAAAGCTATATAAAGACTTGCATATTTTAAATAGAAAATTTTCAGTTTTGATTTATTTTTGGATAGTATATAATAATTTAAATTCTTTAAATATTAACAACTCTTATTGTTTTTTTTAGCCAACATTTTTTAGCATAAATGTTCTTTAAACAAAACAAAAATTTATGAAAAAAGTTTATAAAATTTAATTATTATTCTTATTTTTATAAAATTTTTATAGGTATTAAAAAGGTTTGTTGTGTGCCAGGTCCAAAATAACTTAATAATTTAAAGAAAGAAATACATTTAAAACTCAAAACTAAGCAAAACAGAATAATTTCACAGTTTACCTACCTAATCTAATCTAAACAGAGTTACACAGAAAATAGCCAAAAATATTTATATACAAACAGAAATAAAATTCTTTAAACTCTGCTCTATAATTTCTTTCTTCCCTCCCAAAAAGTACAAAGTAATTAAAATATTTATTATTTTAAATATAGAAAATTTAATAAAGAAAAAATCACACTCACTAACTTCTTCACACTACAACTTTAAGGAAGTGAGTTTTAGTGTAAGAGATTTGAAAAAGAGAGAGAGAGAGCAAGAAGAAAACAAAAGACAGAGTAAAAGAATGACAGTTTTGTTAAAGTAAAGAGTAAACAGATAACAGAAGATCAGTAAACTTTTAAGCAGAAGAGAGAGAGAGTGAGACAGTAAAGAGAAAAAAGGCACAGGCGTGAGATGATGATGTTAAATTGAAATTTTAAGGACAAAGAAGATGAAGAAGAATTAAAAGCTAAAACAAGAGAAGTTAAAGATAAACACAAAAAGGAGAAAAATGATGAAGAAGAACAAAACAAATGAAGAAGCAGCGCAGACAGTTTAAGAGCAACTGGAGAAAAGAAAGTTTTAAGATAATACAGAACTTAAAAACCCCACCTTCCTTCATACAAACATTAAATAAATTTTCTTTATATGTGCATAGAAAGTAAACTAGAAATGTATAAGAAAAAAACTTGTAGACCAGTTGAAATTGTTGTATATTAAGAGCTTAAAAGTACAATTAAAAAAAATAGTATAGTAATTTGTAAGTTTCTTATAAGAAAAATTTTGTGTTTTTAGAAGACTTTCAATTAACCATCAGTTATTTGTCCTAAAATATGTCAAAAACGTTATCATCCTTAAAAAATGTATTTTTTTTTATATCAAAACCAGAAGAAAGATCCTAAAACAAAACTAAAAAGTTCTCTCTAATAAGAAAAAAAGGAAATGAAACAAAGAAATACATTAAACTTAAATTAGTTTATAGTGTTTAGTAGTCATTATTTTATATTATTTATATACACTAATTAAAAAAATAATAATTCTTAGTATTTTGTCGGTTCATAAACAAAACAACATTTAATTCATTATAAAGTTATAAAAAACAATAGTAATTAATGCTTACCACACGTATATTTTAATTTTATATTATGTTACGTGTGTGTTTCAAACAAGAAAATATAAGATTTCTTTAATTATTTTTTTTCCTTTCTGTGTCAGTAGTTTTTAAGAATCCTTATTGTGTATAGCAATTAAGTTTTAGTTTAAATCAATTATTACTACAAACTTACACATATTAATAAGTGTATGTTTGTTTGGCAATTATATAATTTTTATATATAAATTTCCATTCTAATTTTAAAATAAAAACAATAATTACAAAGGACATCAACTACAACAACAACAACAGCAGCAAAAGAATTAGAGTAACTGTTTTATTTTCTTCATTCTCGTATATTAAGTTTTAACAATAATTAGCAAAGATTTAGAGAACAGCCAACTAATATATTATGGTTCAAATAAGAAAATATTGAAAACAGAGAAATATTTAATATTGTATATAAAAGTAAAAAACACTGCTGTTGTTAATAACTTTTTTTTTCGTTTTGTAAATTTATATAATTTCATTTTTAAAATTTTATGGAATAATACCACAAACCAGTTGATGATCTTAAATTATTCTAAGTTTTCTTAACAAATTTTTATTAAACATGATTTTAATTTAATTGAACAATAAAGTAAAAACAAATTAGAACTAGTTTTTAAAATTTGTAAGAAAAGAAAAACAAAAAATATCATTGATAAAAACAAAGATAAAAATATATAATTAAAAAAGAAAAGAAAAAAATAGATTGTTTGTGTTAGTAGTTTTGTTATTTCTATTTAAGGATTTTCTACATTTTTATAGATTGAGTAATGAAAGGAAAAAGCTGAGCTCAGCTCGCTCATTGTTGTAACCAGGTTTAAAGAATACAAAAACAAGAAGATAAAAAGGAATAAAAAGCACTGAAAAGAACAAGGTCGTCTTACAAAAAGAGATGATTATAGCACGTGAGAGAGTGACAGTTAATCATAATCAGGAACAACTTTTACACATCATGAATTTCGTCTTTCAAGTTTGTAAGAAAAAAGATCTATTTCCAGTTTTTATTTATCAGTTTTTTTTTCTATAATTTCTGTTTTATAGGCTTAAATCTAAATGAGAAGTTTTAATTCTTATTTATCTGTAATTTAAATGTTATTTTCAAACATTTTTTTTTTTTGTTATTTAAATATTTTCTAAATATTTTATATATATCTATCATCTATCTCTTCTGTACATTATTTGTTTTTAAGTAATTTTATCCTTTATTTTGGGTTTCAAGTGTATTGTGATGTGATGGCCGTAAAAGAAAATTATGTGTTTTAGTCTGTGAATACAAAAGAAAACACATTCTTAGATTGAAATTAAAGGATTCTTGTTCCCTCTGAATGATTACTCCTCACCACTTTCTTTTGCACAATAGAAATGTGGAAGGTATATTATGAGGCATATCCAGTAAAATGGAAGCAATGTGGAATTAACAAATATGGATTTTGAACGCTTCCGCAATTATCCATTGATAAAGGTAAGTGTAAAGTTACATTTTAAGTTTTTCTTACAAAATCATTAGAGAACCCAGCTTAAGCGTTTGGAAAAATATACGACCACCTGGATGCGTATGATTGGTTTGGTTGGATGTGGTATATGATTTGTTATTTCTGAACTTCTTGTATTTTTTTAACCTTTTATTTAAATAAAGTTTATTAAATTGAAACTAAAGACAAATTGTGTTTTTATTTAAAATTTATTGAGGGTGATTGTTGTATGTGTCCGTTTGTAAATATAACTGTTAGATGTGATTGCTTTTATTTAGATTATTATTATTATTTTTTTTTTTTTGAGCCAGGAATATATTTTATTTTCGAGCACTATTGTAGCGTTTTTTCCTGAATTTTTTTTTAAAGAATCTGGGATGCGTTTTGTATTCAAAAATTAAAAAAAAAATATTTTAAGTATTCTGAGTTTAGAATCTGAAATTTTCGAATGTTACATCGAGAAATAGAGCAAAAATAGTTAAAATCTGTAATCAACATTTCCCCTTTTCCCTTATGTTTGGATTTTATATGAGAAGCATAAGATTTTCTTGGTTAGATTTCCCCTTAAAAATCAATTTGATAACAAATTTTCGATCAAAATTCAACTTCCAAGTGAGAAAGAAAGTTGTTTAAATGTTCGTTAAATGAAGAGATAGGACAAAAAGTGATAAATTCTGTGTAACTTTAAATTCTTTCCAAAATTTCATTTTGAATAGAAAACCTAAAATTTGTAAAAAATGCAAGTAACAAAAAATTTTATATATGGAAAAATGTTTAAAATCCTTTTCTGCTAGAGTATGTATGGGTAGTAAACACATGTCGAAATACCTATTGCATACTATGTAACACTAGATGGTATTGTTTTCATTTAGTTTTTCTACTTTGGTATATAGCTGAACTAAACTCGGACAAATTTAAAGTGTTTAAATTTACTAAATAAAGAAACACATACATGAAATAATTAAATTCCACAACCAATTCTTTTACACCATTATCAAATAGCACTTGGCTACACACTTTTCAATTTTATTTCCGATTGATAATTATTATTTAACATAATGGTGGTGCCAATTTGATATTTACTTTATAACATTTTATAATTTATTTTCCGGTTTGTGATTTTAATAAATTGAGTTCACCACCAAACATAGTATATATTCGATTCAAAAATGAAATAGTGTTTGAAATAACTAAAACATATCCATGTATTAAAGTGGCGTGTCGAAGTTTGAACAATTGTATTTCTGTAAGTTTTACAGTTAGAATGTACCGTTTGTCATTTCGAACCGAATGTTTTTTTTTAATAAAAAATCCAAAGTCCAATTTCATCTACACATATTTTTAATATTTACAAAAAATGTATGTTTATAATGTTCTCTAAATAGGTGAAATGACATTATTACTATAAATTTCATTATCAATACATATTCAATATTAATAATTTCCATGGCTAATAATTACGTTTAACTTGTCCCGTTTGGTAAAGTACACTTAGTATATTCAAAAATTCCCTATAATTAAATTCCAAATGTATGCCACGTTTTACACCAAAACATTTAAAAATCGTTTCAAATTCTCGACTACTTATCATATGATGCATATCGCGTACTGTTAAAGCACGCATAAATTGATTTTTATGTATAGAACCGCAATTCTCACGATCGAAATCTTTAAAAACTGAACGTAAATTGGAAATTTCATCTGGTTGACGTGCTAATTTCATTAGGGCTTGCGAACAAATGGTACGTTCTTCAAAATTCAAAAAACATTCCATACAATCCAAATTGGCCAAATGTATAAGGGGTATGGCGGTAATTTCATTATCACCTGTTTGAGTTTCTAGTTGTATAAAAATTTCATCTAATGAACGACAAAAATCACGATACAAAATACAGCAGGCTCGTTTTGGTGACCGAAAACTATGGGACAATGAAAAATAATATTAATTTGATATGAATTATTTTAAGCAAAACTTACATTTTACACAAAGCATCTACTTCTTGCTTCTCCAATTTAATATTAGCATTATCTATAGCTCTACGAAAGTCATCTTCCAATATTTCGCCCTCTCTATGACGATCGTAGTCTTGCAGAAATTCAATGATTTTTATACTCTTTGTAATCGCTTGACGTTTAGCTTTGGTTAACAGTTTTATAATATCCTCTTCGCTTTCAATTTCATTTTGGGCCTTATCTTTTATTGGAGGACATTTTCCGACTGCATTTGGTGTTGTTAACTTAGGTATAGCATATTCTGCTGGATCAGCATCTTCCAGAAATTTTGTATAATGGAAACCTAATTCATTACCATAACGATCTATTAGGGCATTTAATTCGTCATTCGATAGTAATATACCGTTTGTGACAAAAATTTGATTGGCTATTTTACATCGAACATGACCGCTGTTAAGTCTGTATGAAAAGTTGATTAAAATTGAAATTAATAGCCCAGATTTTAAAAAATAATAGATCATTGTTCGCTAGTTTGACCCTTGATGGTTATTTTTAAAATTATTTCTATTTTAGATTAATTCTTAACACTTTTTCCCTTTTCTAGGTTTTCGTTATTCATAAACCTGTAGTTCGATCTAATACAAGTGCAAAGGGTACGACAGATACGAAACATAAGTCACAGACCTGACGTATTAAAATTTTGAGTTAGTTGATTGGGAGTCTAACAGTTGGGTTATGATTTGAACAGACTTAGTGGGGGTGGGTTTATGAGCATTGGTACAAGTCAGAAGAGAATTATATTAAAAAATTTGATCGTTGAAACGCTATATTAAAATCAAGTAAAGGTAATGGACGATCTGCAAAAGTGATCAGCAGAAGGCTTAAAAGGAAATTGGTCAGAAGAGAATTAGATTCAAAAATAAGATCGTTGAAACGCTATATGCACCAAGGATGCTTAGGTTTATTAGCAGAAGGCTTAAAATCAAAACTGTTTATTGTTGGAATTCTTAAAATTATCCATTCGATACTAGGAAGAAAATTTAAAACTTATATAAAACGTTCGAAATTTGGAAAATTAATATTTGAAGTAAAATCTTTTTTCAAGAGCAAACTCTAAATTTTTCATTTTAGAGTTTGTTCTTCTGGATCATACTGGCAAGGGTCATGTTGGCTGACAATGATTTAACATTTTCTGAAAAGTGTAACATAATGCTTGCAGAAATATTTGACAGAAAAATCATCATTGTGTGTAGTTACAAATGGTTTTGATTGGAAATGCTCTAATAGATATATTGTAACGCGGGACCAACATTAGTCTGTTCAATTTTCCTAGTTTCTCTTTATAAATTGTTATCTTCTATTAACACTTTCAACTACATTAATTATACCCTCCACCACCAAAGGTGCTGATAGAGG
>JACGTJ010000401.1:5850-28932 GCA_014858695.1 Chrysomya rufifacies | reverse complement strand
AAAGATATAGACTTCATTGTTTCACTAAAAATTTTGTTAATTTTTGGAGGATTTTTCGGTTCAACAATTTTCCGGATTCAACCATCTGGAACGGCGAACGGAATAGGCTATTTTTGAAAGATTTTTTTTTTGGTTAGCCAACTTAAGTGAAGGGTATATAAGATTCGGCATAGCCGAATATAGCGTTCTTACTTGTTTTTTATTAATTTAGTTTGCTTGATACTGAAAAGTTCAAGTCATACAATAGAACCAAAATCGCACTAAAACATTAAAAAGGTATTGCCGTCGACCAATTTTAATTTCCGTTTATGTTTTTCTATGTTATCTTGAGGGACGTAAATATCTTAATGCCCTAACATACCAACACTAGAGCTGTGTTTAATCGCATAACTGAGGTCATATGTTTTTGATGTTTAGTACATCCGGCAACCTTTAACCAATTGGCAATTATTTGCATTGTATTTTATTTCATAAATCACTTCAATTTTCCAAAAAGGGAACAAAAAAATAACGAAAAGAAAACTATACTATAAGTATAAAACATTTTGTTCTTATACAAAATAAAATGAAAACATAACTACCGGAAAAACAAGAGAAATTTCTTAATAAAACTAAATAAATTTTGTTAAGATACAAGATAATAAATTAAGAGTTGTGATAATCGTGTCAGCTGAAAATTCTGGTAAATAATAATGTGCACAGATTTGTTGTGAATATAAAAAAAATTATATAATTAATAATTTTAATGTTTGTAACAATAATTAGCGCCAGCTGTCAATTGTTTATAAAACGTTGGATATATTAGCGAATCATTTTCCCAGTGAGCCTTGTGACACCAAACAAGAAGTATTGAATTAAAAATAAAAAATATAACTTTCTTAAAAGAAATCCTTGCAAATATATTGCAAAAATGAACGAAAGCTAACAACGGTTAGATAAACATAGAATAATTAAACAAATGATTAATACAGGTTTTTTGTTTATCAGAAAATTACACAAAAGTTTAATTGCGAAGAACTAGAAAAAAGTTATTAAGCACAAAATGATAACTGAACAAAGTAAAATACAACAGACATCGAGCGCACAACACCATCACCATCATGAACTTGGCAACATTCCGGTGGATACAACAACAACAAGTGTTTTTGTAGAACGTTTCTTTGGTGCGTTCTATTGGAAAGAATTTGCTTGCGGCTGTGGTGCGGCATTTGTTAACATTGGCATTACGTATCCTATTTACAAAATGATATTTCGCCAAATGCTACACGGTGTTCGCATCTCATCCGCCTTTAGCCAATTAAGACACGAAGGTTTGTTGTATTTATATCGCGGTATGTTTCCTCCCCTCGCACAAAAAACCATCTCATTATCAATAATGTTTGGTGTTTTTGATGGTACACGACGTTATCTAGTCGATGATTATCACATGAATGCTTATAAGGCTAAATTGACAGCTGGTATTGCGGCTGGAACGGTGGAAACATTATTGTTACCATTTGAACGTATTCAAACGCTGTTGGCAGATGCAAAATATCATAAATATTTTGGAAATACGCAAGGTGCTTTTGGGTAAGTATAATTTTAAAGAATGTTCTTAAAAAACAGATAAACTGTTTAAATCGTAAACTACGTACATATATTATTTGTTCAGCTGTTGCAACGATTAGTATGAATGTCATAAAAGATCTGTTTCTTTAAAGTTTTATCTTTGTAGTCGGACGTACTTTTTAATGAACACCACAAATTAGGGATGTTAAATGACCTATTCTATTTTGTACCAACTGAACTAGAACTAAACTCTAACGGGACTAAGACTCATCGAGAACTGAACTGGAAATTTAATAGAACTGAAATAGACACTAGTGATTCTACATATTAAGTCCTTTAACGAAATCTATTTAATGTATATAATGAAGTATACAATTTAAACATAAATATATTAATTTTTATTTTAAACAGTTATGTGCTTACAAATCATGGATTCAAAGAACTTTATAGGGGCATAATTCCCGTTCTTTGGAGAAATGGACCTTCAAATGCCATGTTCTTTATATTGCGTGAAGAAGCAAGTTTACGTTTACCAAAAAGGGTAATGAACCTCATTTTTCATAATAACTAAATACCAAATAAAATTTGTTTTTAATATATCTCTTTTAGTCATCTGTTTCCACAAAAACTGCCCAAGAATTTATAGCTGGTGCTATAATAGGTGCCACCACAAGTACATTATTTTATCCTTTAAATGTTATAAAGGTAGCAATGCAAAGTGATATGGGACATCCTTCGGAAAGTATGTGGAAAACTTGTGTGAAAATTTATCGCGATCGAGGCAGCAGTATTGCATATTTTTATCGAGGGTGTGGTTTTAATACGGCACGTTCTTTTATAAGTTGGGGTGTTATGAATACCGCATATGAAAATTTAAAACATCTCATGAGTGCTTGATTGATTGATTTACTTACTAAAATCAAATATTGTTAAAAAGAAATGTTTTTCTATATCCAACACTAACAACAGCCCCAATGAAATCCCACAACAAATATATAGCCAAAGGTAATATAATAACGTTTCGAAGCTAATCACTAATATGTATTAGTTAATTTTTATTTTAAATTATTGCAAAAGTAAATAAGTTCAAAAGTATAATAAAACTTATTTGTTGATAGTTACTATAATTTATTTTAATTTTATATAATTTATTTATAAATTAAGTTTTATTATAACATTAAATACCATAAAATGACCAATAACACCAAATGACGACTGACTTTATACCGCTCCCTCTCCCAATTTGACTGGTTTGTGTTAAAAGAGTACAAACAAACAACATTAGCTACTACAAACAAATTGGTCATATCCCTTTTATTTTAATTTTTAAATCGCTTTAAGTATTTGCTTAAATAAGTTTATGATGCCTTAATTCTCTTTTAGGATACATGTACGTACATACGATATATTTTGTAAATAATTTTATTTAAGTAAATTAATAATAATATTAATGATCAAACGTCTTTTGTAAGATTGACGGATTCTCATTATATTTTATATTTATTTGCAAAATTTAAACGCTAATACAATACGTTGCTTGGTGAATGCAATGATTTGTATGTATTTGAAATTATAAATTTTCCTATAGTAAACCAACATTTATGTAGTACGAAATTAGGCTATGCAATATAACATAAATTATCATAAAGTTAAAAGAAATTATTTTAACTTTCAGTCACTTATCGAAAATTGAATTCGTACTGCATATCTTCAGATAAATATGTAACATTTTAATGCATACAAAATTCTTAATTATTTACATGCATTATATAAAGTACACGTAAATTATTATTGTTATTTATTACATACAACTTAAAAAATAAAATAACAATTTCGGGAAAAATAAAAATATAAAATATGTAAAAAGAAACGTTAAATGAAATAAAAGCAAGCATTTATTCAAACTATTTAATATTATAATATGTAAAAGATGAAAAGCTAACATAAACCAAACAAAATTATAAAAAATATTAACAGTTTGTCAATATTTATGTGTAATCCGTGTGATTTTATTAAGTTCTAAACTTGTTCTATAGGTTTAGTTGATTGTTATTTTTAAATAAATTGAATTGATATAAAAAAATATGTAAATCTTAATAATTGTGTTTTTATTTCTTATACAATAGCGGAAAATCACCACAACTACTAACTTAACGTATAACAAATTCGAATGAATTTAACATTAGCGTGTCATTCGAACGATGCTGTTCATTTTCCGAAAGCTAAAATCAAGCATTTACATGTCATTTAAAAGGTAAATTGAGATCTTCATCTTTCATTATTTTTTGCTGGGTAATTCAAGTAAAGTATTTCTGAAAAAAACAACTCATGGTCTGTTTCTCTTCTCAGCAAACACAGAAATAAACTTTTAAAATATTACGTTTTTATGCTTTTCAAATTGATCTCCATTTAATATCAAAGTAAAATGTTTGTTGGGTATTTCGAAACAAATAACAATACGGCTCCATCTGACATGAAATGAACACTAAAATAAAAATAAATAACCGTTATTTTGGCTATTATTGAGCTTATTTCTATCCAACCATTGTGGCGATATTATATATTATAACAATTATGTTTAAATCACAAAAAATGATAAGAAGTCTGTTTTCTTTCGCTAACTTATTTTTTTGTGCCTTTTTACACACGTTTAAGAAAACTTTAAAAATTCTACCAACAACTTATATTTCTAAAGATCTAGTATTATATCTGATAAATTCCCGGAAGAAATTTATCACATTAACATCGAATATTATAAATTGTAAGAATGGAATACAAATCATACGATGTTTTCGTTTCTGTTTAGAATTTTGTTACAGTTTTAGCAGAAAGGAAAATGTCATTCGATATCATTTTTGAGTCAAATTTTTATATTATACGCAAAATCTTTATAAGTTCATAAAAAACATATTTTGTCCTTTTAGTCACTTAGAACCCTATTACATGATGGTCATTTATATAAAGAGTGTAATTGAAATAATGGTCCGATTAGAACAACTTTCAACAATTTTAATACTTCGATCAAACTATCATCAACAAAATTTCCTTCTTATGTGGAGGCTCTAAAAAATAATTAAACGATTTGAATGAAATTTGGCAAAAGAGTTACAGTCCACAAAAGATATTTTCACTCTATAATTTATTAAATTAATTTTTATAGTTAAAATAACGATTTACATTATTATGTTAGTGTTAATGTTTGTGATGTTACTCAGGTGTAGCCAACCATAAGTTAAAGAAAGCTAGTCGAATGAATTTCATTCGATTGTTAGTATCTATATAGTTTTTTATGTTTTACTGAAGTTATTATGCTAAATAATTTTAAACAGACAACTGCCAATTTTGTTCATAAATACACAAACACATTTGGAGCGCACTCGCGGAAATGTGACCAATTTTTACTAAATGTGTAAGTTTTCGAATGTTAAATTTAAAACCATGACTACCAAAGTTAACCTTAAGTATATAAAAACATAAAATATTTTTTTATTTTGATCTAAATATTGGAATATAGTAAAATATTAAATTGTATATAACTGATGTCAATTTAAAACGTGAACACGGTAATAATTCAAAAACGTTCGCGTTTCCAAATTGTTCATGATTTTGTATTCACATATGTATATTTTGTTGTTGTATGATATATGTTTTTGACAATTAACAATTCTACTTCAAATTCCATTTAAATGAAGAATTTGTAAGCACTTAAATGTTTTTAATGTCTTAACATTATTTTTTTAGTCCAGACACATGCAATCGATATATCAAATACACAAACCGGAGCCTATAACATTGCAATGTTGGCTGTACTGTAAATTTGACAATAGCTGTCAAAAATTTTGGACAGCTGAAGTGCGGCCAACTTCGGGTTTCTTTCTTTTTGACGTGCTCTTTTAGAAAAAGTGGTGTGTATTTATTTAGAAAATCTTTAAAAATTTTTAACATCTTTTAATTTAACTAAATAAAGTGCATAAATTAAGTAAAATAAACATTTTCAAAATGTTAATAAACAGTGATTTAATAAAACATGCTATTCATTTAATTGAAATAAAGCCAATAAAAAGTTTGTTGATAGTGGCTAACAAAATTGTTTTCTATGCACTTAAGAACAGTATATGAAAGACTTTTGTGTTAGCAATAACATAAATAATTTATGGTTGGAATTAAGCTAATAAAGTGTTATAATTAAAATTTCAGCTCAAATATGACCATTCGTCCAGCATACAGGCCAAAAATTGTTAAGAAGCGCACCAAGCACTTCATCCGTCATCAATCGGATCGTTATGCTAAGTTGTCGGTGAGTAAACAAAAATAAACTAATTTATAATGGTGCCATTTAATAATAAATATGTTTATAATTTTAGCACAAATGGCGTAAACCCAAAGGTATTGACAACAGAGTACGTCGTCGCTTCAAGGGTCAATACTTGATGCCCAACATTGGTTACGGTTCCAACAAGCGTACCCGTCACATGCTTCCCACTGGCTTCAAGAAGTTCGTTGTACACAATGTCAAGGAACTCGAAGTTTTGATGATGCAAAACCGTGTCTACTGCGGTGAAATCGCTCACGGTGTCTCCTCCAAGAAACGCAAGGAAATCGTTGAGCGCGCCAAGCAATTGTCGATCCGTTTGACAAATCCCAATGGTCGTGTTCGTTCACAAGAAAACGAATAAACAACATTCTTTTAAGTTTATTATTATCCTAATTTTTTACACGGTTTATTCAAAAAAGATCTGAATATACAAAAATTAGATTTTAAATTTTGGCCTACAAGGTGTGTGTTTTTTTGTTTACATAGTGACTTTGAAAATAGAAGTGATCCTTCGGAAAAAAGCGAGTGATTGTTAAAGCAAAAAGTGAATAAAAGAATGAAATGTGTTAGATAAAACCGGCATTTAGGATGTTTAAAATTGTATTTTTAATGAAATTGTGAGTTCTTATATTAATAAATTAGTGCAAAAATATTTTAGTTGCTTTGAGATACACTCTGGTTTTTTGGAAACATGTTCCTAATTGATTATTCCCTATTTATTAATAATCCTTATAACAGCATCGGATCACTAAATGTCAACAGTGTAATAATTACAAAATTTTAGGCTTTTTTTGCCAAAAAAAAATTTCTAAATTATAAAAAAGAAATTGTAAATGTAATTCAAGTTTGATTCTTTTTTAGCTCTATTTCGTTTCTACTCCAGTTTTATTAACTTTTCGGTTCTCGCTTTTATTTCTTCAGCTAGATCAGCTTTTTATAATTCTATTGATTTATTAATTTTCTCAATTTTACGCGAATAGATAAACCAGTAAATTTAAAAAGTAGCTGTAAACTTTTACCATATAATTGTGTTAACATACTAATAATTCGGTGTAGTTGTAAATTTATCAGACTGTTTATTTGAAACAAAATGCAATGCGCACACGAAGAATTGAATACCCTGACTTTTTAAATTATATAGAAAATAATTTCAGTTTAAGATAACTAATGAAAAAATGATTGCGATTTTCGGACGATAATATAAAATTTTTTAGTTTTTTTTTTTTTTTTTTTGATATGTTTTTTTTTCAAAGTAAATTTTTCAATATTATTTAAAATTAAAAAAATGAAAATTGCATTTGTATTTCGTGATATTTCTCGAAATACAAGGCCTATTTTTTTCAAAGACTTGTATTTAAAAGATCAGTAAATATTTTTATATTCTAATGTCATAATCTAAAATATCGTTTAAAAATACATTTTTTATAAATATATGAATATGACTACGATTCGGAACAGTTAGTGTAAACATTGTTCTCGTTTCCTAGTTTGCGCTGTACATTAATTCACAATATTTTGTTCTTGCTAGAACTAGGTTTTTGACGATTCTTCTGCTTTTTGATCATAACTTTCTGGTTATTATTTTGTTGGTTTTTGAGTTATAAAATGTTAATCTAATTTTTCAAAAAAGAATGGTTCTATTACATTTTTGAGTACAAATTGCTGTTAAATAATACAACGGATGTTTTTTTTTTTTTCGTTGTAATACAAAAAGTCTATAGCGTATTTATTTAATGGTATTTGGCTTAATTATAAAAAATTTTAGTATTCGGCGTTGCATATTGAAAATTAGTCTAAGATCATTTATATCAAAATATACATTTTCCTAATTTTTATAAAAAGAAGATAGAGAAGAATTATCATTCCATTTTATAAAATTATCATAGAATGCAGAAATTATATTTCCTTTTTCCTAATAAAATATCGATATATTTCTACAATCGATTAAAATTATCGAAATAAAATTTAAAGTAGAAGTAATATTTATTTAATTATATACAAAGTTTAACTTGAATAACATTCAATTCAAAATTGTAATCACTAATATAAGGAAAACAATATTTATTTAAGTATAACATCATGAACATCTTGTAAATGTTGTTCCAAACCTTCCTTATCATCATATTTCTTGTTACATATAACACAAGTGTTATCACCTTCGGCATAACTATCTGTTTCCACTAATAAACTTATTGTTTCTTCGCTTTCCGTTTCTTTTTCATCTGCTGAGGTTTTACTAAGATCAATTGTATTGGATGGTTTGGCTGAAGATTTATCACCCCAGTGAGTTTTTAAATGCATTTTCAAAGTATAACGTTCGGTAAATGATTTTGGACACAAATGGCAATGATGACGCGGACGATTTTCCTGATGTATAAGCAAATGATGAGTATACGTTTTACGTGATTTAAATGATTGATTGCAAATGCCACAAATGAGTGGATTTTCTTCAGCTTCATGTCGCAAACGATGGTTGTACAACATGTTATCGAGTGAAAATCGTTCACCACATTTTTCACATTGAAATTTCTTTTTATCCCAATGAATACGCATGTGTCTTAGCGTATTAACGGGACGTGTAAAACGTTTGGGACAGTAACGACATTCGTTTTCGGTTTTACCCTCATGGATATTCATATGTAATTCCAAATATTCCTCGTCTTTTCTAGAGATACCACAAATTTTACAAGTGAATTGTTTAACATTATGACATTCACTCATATGATTCTGTAGAAGAAATTTCGACTTTAATATTAATCCACAAACAACACATTCTAAACTTTGACGCTTTCGTTCTGTTTTTCCATGGTGTTGTTCTTGTGTTGTATTATCACTGTCACTTTTTGTGCTAACACCAGACGCCACTACTTCAATTTGTTCTTCTACTGTTTCTTCCTCAATAATAACATCATCTTCATCCATTTCTATTAATTCTTCCTTAGTGTCAAGATTCGGATTAAATGCATCTACCAGACTTGGATCATCTTCATCATCTTCAAATTTCAGTTCTATATCCATAGATTGTTCGTTGTCATCTTGCAAACTGACATGCTCTTCCTCCGTCTCTACATGTTCATCAACCGTTGGTGGTTTTTCCATTAAGGCATTTTGCAATAAAACTGTTAAACGTTTTTGAGACGAAAGTAAGTTTACCATTAAATCATCATAATCGGATATTTCCTTAAAACAATCGCAGCAAATATATGTATCACTTTGAAATATAAGTTTGTATTTTATGCAATTGGCAAGGTGTTGAAGGACCACATGAAGTGGCTTTTGTGATGCTGGCACAACAGATGTCTGTATATTATAGAAATCAAGATTTTTCTTAACGGTATCATTTCCGCACAAAAAACACAAAATGACAGTTTCCATATTTATTTAATTTTCACTGCTCTAATCTTAATTTTAATTTGAATCGATTTTCTTGCAAAATTTTTCACTTCACTATTATTGGAGACGAAAAAACAAAACAACTGCTCAGACGTTCATCGATGTCAAACACAAACAAACAACAAACAAACAATAAGCGTTGCCAGATAATTACAATTAATTACTATAAATATTAGTAGGATCCAAATTATAACATTTTCTAATTGTACATACAGATCAAAAATATGCTCTTGATTCAATTTTATCGGTTTTCCAGTTCCCATTTTCACCAGATGTCAAACGGTAAGTTTTTAATAACACAAACAGTTCTTACATAAACATAAAATATTTTTGATTCGCTAAGTAAAAAAATACATTAAACGTTTTTAAGACGAAAGTAATTTAATTATTTTGTTGTTTTTTTCTTAATCCACAGCTTAATGATAATTAGAAATTACAGAAAAAAGATAAAATATAAATTCAATACTATTCGCAAATTCAAAAGTTTAATAAAAAATCGGAAATTATTTTGGTACTTTTTTATGCATTTTTATAATACTTTCAATTTGTTTTATGGGATTCCAGTACACATTTATAACATATAAATAATGTAGCAAAAATCAAAAAAGCATAAGGAGTACCAAGTCTTTACGGGTTATTTTTAAATTGCGCCTTAATATGTGGGTAAACGAATTCAACTAGTTATATGGCAACACAACTTTGATGATGTGATTTCAGCGATTTTTCTAGTTGTCATTTCACTTAAGGATGGTTAAATAATAAAAAGAAGAAATCTAATTAATAGAAACTAAACAATAATATTCCTTGGAATTTGTGTTATATTTTAAAAATAATAGAAACAAGTGGCTCTTATTGAAAAGAAATGGAAAAATTATTTATACCAAAGTGCCATATTTGTCAGGAATCTGACTTTAAGGCACTTTATTGTGATGAAGTGTATAAAGCTAGAGCACCAAAATCACAAAAAACTATACTCGATATTATCAGACATATTTCCAGAGTTCTGAAAGTGACATTTAATGTACCTGCTCGAGCCCGGGTGTGTACGGTTTGTTATAAGGAATTGGTAAGATATGATTGTTATGTGGTTGAACTTTTGGAGGTTCAGAAGAAACTAAGCGATAAAATAAATGCACGCGTAAAAGGCATCAAGTTACCAAAGGTACAGGAAAGACCTTTAGCAAAAGAAAAGAAGCAAACTACCTCACATGAGAATAACGGAGATAATTTTGATGGTGATAATGACAATGATGAATGTGAAGTTGAGACCCTAGAAGAAAGTGAAGATGATGACGATGACTATGAAGATGATAATGATATATTTGTTGAACCCGATATAGATACCCAGCCTTCAGCGAGTGGTAAGCAGCAACACAAAGGTGGTACAGAATTTGAGGGAGACAATTTTCCTTGCCCAGTTTGTAATTTAAAATTGAAAAATCAGAGAGCTCTCGACTATCATCTTGATAAAGACCATAAAAATCGTGTAACATGCACCGTATGTGGTGTTCAAGTTCGAAACGATGAATATCTCGCTTTACACATGAACATACACAATGGTAAAACTGAAAATGAATGCAGTTTTTGTGATAAAAAATATGCACGACGCGTAAATGTTATACGACACATGCAAGTCCACTTCAACAAGAAAAAACATCAATGCGAACGTTGTGGCATGTTCTTTTCGCAGACAACAGTTTTTTATAATCATCGTTTGCAACATGAAGCCGAAGATAGTCCTCTCATATGTCCCGTATGTTCGCAAACCTTCAAAACTATACGCACTTATAAACGTCATATGGTTACGCATCAAGAGGATCGTCCACGTTATAATTGTGAATTTTGCGGTAAAGTGTTTGTTGACAAGTACACACTTAAAATGCATGTTCGCACTCATCATACAAATACGTCAGGTGGAGATGAATCACAAGAACAGAATGCAGCCGCACAACCACCAAAAAAAGTTAAAGCTACCGTTCCAGAAGAAACTGACCATGTAATATATACTTGCGTCATTTGTCAACATATTTTCGTAAGACAAGATTTATTTGCAGATCATATGCAAAATGTTCACGATGTTATAATGGATTCATAAATATTTAGTTGTAAAAACTATAAACAATTTAGTTGTTAAGTATTATTTAGAATTGATAATAAATAATAATTTTGTAAGTTTATTAATAAAAATATGTGTTGCTAAAGATAGCAAAATTTTATTTACTATATAATTATTTATGTCTTGTTTATGACTTAGTAAATCAACAATTTTAGTTTATATCAATATCGAAATGCATGATTCCGAAATTTTTTTTGTTAGTGGTTTGTAGTTTCGATAAAAACCATGAGGATAAGATATTGTTTACAAAAATTCGTTTAAATCTAGAAAACGATATGCTAATTGAAGTGATTTATTTTATGCCTAGTTTGAAGTTTGATTGCCTAACACACTATTTTTTTTTTCTAACTGGGTTTGTTTACCTTGCAAATTGTTTTCTTTTTTTCTATTGCATCGCGATGTAATAATTGAATTTAGAACTTAAACTTTTCAAAAAAAAGTTGCTTAAAATTTTTGTCTGAAATCGAAGTTTGTATAAAATTTTGAATGTAGCGACATACTACAATAGTAGACAATAGTTCTCTATGCAAAATACAGTGAATTCAAAATATTATCCGATTTTTGACATCTTTTCGCCTCTAAAGTATTATTTAATAAAAGTCAACATAAAATAAATATGTTAAATGACGTCCAGCCGTTTCTTATTATCATTAACCATAGCATTTGAGTTTTTTTGCTAGATTTTTTTTTGTAATCAAAATTTTATTTTTATGAAAATAAGAAAGATATATTTTTGTATTTGATACATTCTAATAGCCTTCATCGGAAATTTCAATTTCATAATCTGGATATTTTGTAAGCAAGACTTTTCGTGATTCAGAATGATCAGCTTTTCCGTAGCCCTGTAATAAACACAATTTTTAAAATAAAATAAATTATTTGAATATTTATTATCAATTATCAATATGAATATACCTGTGAGTAACCATAAACCTTAATACGTTTAGCTTCTGGATTATGATCTATTCTACCGCCACCTAAACACTCTGTATCAAGACCTAAACCCTGGCAGGAAGTACTTGCACGATCGTAAATATCAGCTTAAAAGAAAAATATATATACATATATCTTAAATTTAAATACAAATTAATTTTTAAAGAAACCTACAATGCCATTGACAATCACCATAGCCTCTAACAATTAACTTATGAGGCTCTTTTCCATCCGACGTCTCTTTGCCATAAACTTTTATAAGAACATATTTAAAGATACCTTCTTCAATGTCAACACTTGGCACGGCTTCTAATTTTGCATCAACCATATTGCATAAGGTTCGTACCAATGATACTCCAGCTATTAATTATATACAATTATATATTTAAAAACCTAATTTTTTATTTAATATAGTATTTTTTTAGTTTAATTTGTACATAAACTTACGATATTTTGGAAAGAAAGCTCTCGCCGGGGTCCGGTTTGCTAATAACTGCACATATGTTTTCAACATTTTTTATTTGTTGTTCTATTAAGAATGAAGTTTACGTTCCTAAGTTTATACGGTTTTGGGAATTGTGGAAAAAAGAGATTTTTATGTAATATTACTTATATTTTTTAAATCATTCTTGGAATTTCCATTTAAGGAATTTGGATATGCCGGAAATTAAAAATGTGTAAATAGAATAGAATTTTTTAAATTGTAGAAATAATAGTAAAATATTTTCATTACATTTTTTTTAAGAATTCGAATAATATTTTTAATATCGACCATCAAAAATTAGTGGGCTAATATTATTGTGGGTTCTTTTAAGATTCTAAGTCGTTCTAATAACGTTTTGTTAAAAGCACCGAAAGAACTACGAACTTAAAATTCCACATAAATATTATTCTTATATAAGGTTATTTTGGTATTGAAAATGAACAGAATGAGTTTATAAAAAGAAAGTTATGGACCAAACAACTCGTTTTTAGATAATTTTCTTCCTACTACTACTTTCAAAAAACAAGCGTCGAATACAAATGGAATATATTTACTAAAGCCAGAAGAATTCAATAACTGAATCAAAGTAGAAGTAGAATCAAAGTATACTTTGTGAACTGAATTGCTTTTAATGAATTTTTGTAAATCATATTGTGTTTGAAATACGCTTCAAGAAGACAATGGCAAAAAACGAACATTATTGTGAACAGCGAATATGGTAGAAATGTCAAAAATTAATAAAATAAACAAAATTATATGCCAAATTGTAATAGTGTGAAAGTGTTATTTATAAACTTTTGCAAACTTTTGTTAAAATTAAAAAAATGTGAATATATTAACAAAAACAAATATATTATTAACAAATTCAATAATGTTATTAGATCTAGTTTACTCTTTGATGTACTTGTTTACAAATTTAACAAATTAAGCAGAAAATAATCAGTAGATTGAAATATGATAAGAATTTTATAAACTCTAAATTGCTTTTTTTTTTTTTTTGCTGGAATAACATTTTTTTAAAATGTAAACTATTTTTAGGGTATAAGTGATAAATCGATTTTTTTATTATTAAATACGATTGTCTTAATTTATGTTAGGAGAACAATGTTAAAATATTAATAAATTTAATTTTAATACCCAAAATAAATGATAAAAAAACATTTGGAATGAAACCGCAGATTACAACACTAATACAAAAAAAAAAAAAAAACTATTTACGTTTACATATTAAACTGCGATTTCATCTCAGTTGTGGCCTACTAATTTGACAACTATTCGCGACGGCTAAAATTAAACTGCCGCCAACGATTTTCATATCTACAAGCAAATGACGCCGTTGGAATCATAAACAGATCTCTGATGTTTGGATAAAAGAAGAAAAAGTCGTACTAGAGAAAATATTGAAAATCTTTTGTAATTTAATAAATTTATAACGTAATTAATTATCTAAATAATATAGAACGTATTTATGACATGAATAATAATTGTGCATGTGAATTTTATTTGTAAATTTGTTAAGAAATTTTTAAACGAAAAGTTTTGTAAGAATTATTCATTATTTTACAACTAGAAAAGAAAAAGTGAGAAAGTAAACGAAAAATAGAAAAAAAATACAACAAATAATATATTGAAAACATAAAAAAGAAAAATAAAAACAAAAGGCGAAAAAAGCTTACAATATCTACGTTTTCAAAAATTACGAAGAAAAAGAAAAAAAATATATAATTAGGGTGAAAAATCCCATCCAAATAAATGCATTAACGTTAATTTACCATTTCGCAGATAAATCTGGAATTAGTCGTAACACCAATAGCAGCAGCAATAATAGAAAATAACAAAACAAACAACAAACATTTTCTAAAGGCTGACTGACTCTACCTCCCAACAAGAGGAAAAATACATTTACAGGCGGGGGCAAACATGATGCAGGTTTTTAAACAACATTCATATTCATATCGTCGTTTGCATTTATTGATAAATGTTTTCTTATACTGCGTCATATGGAGTGGTGGTGTGTATTATTCAGTTTAATTTTTTAATATCTACTTTTAGTTAGTTTTTTTTATGGTTTGGGATTAAAATAAGTTTGGAAAAAACGCCCATGTTAGTAATGTCATGTAATATTACATTTTTAAATTTGCTTTTTCAGTGGAGGCTTTTAAAGTTGAAATCAAAGGTCCTGATTCAGTTTTAATTGGTTCGAAAGTTAATTTCACTGCCACGTTATATGATGGCGATAAACCAGCTGCCGTTGATCAGTATATTTATATATGGGAGGATAATGCTAATCCTCCTCATAAAATGGTAAGTAAAATTAGTTTATTTTTGTTTAAATTATAGATAAAATGTGTTTTTATTTAAAATTTTATCCTTCAAATACCTCACTTGAGTCATTGTTGAAATGAACAAGATATTGTTTGTCTCTTATATCCGATCATAAAATACTCTATGACAACAAGATTTGTTGCCCACGGCTTAAGATAGGATCTACACAAATTTTATAGCACAATTAAATTTTAAAATAAAGGGTCTCAGTTGCATACAAATATGAAGATTTTTTCTTGTTTCATACTAAGAAACAATTCAATACTTTTTTTTTTTATTGAACTAATTCATTTAATATTGTGAATCAAGCTTATTTATAGAATCTTGTTGCAACTAATTATGAGTTTAGGTTACACTTAAGATTTTAAATACTCATTTTGGCCTTGACATAAAATGATATTGAAATATTTTCAATGTGTGTGTTCACATACATTTAACAGTAAATATTATATTTTTCTTTTATAAAGATTAAAAAGATTTAATTCATAATTGATAGGAGTGCTCCAATATGTCTGAAAGTGTCATAGATTTTAAATTTTACAGTCAAATATATGAGAGACATTTTTTAGCTTCGTTATTCTGCGATCTAGATTAAAATTAAAACAAAAATCTTAATTTAAGTCTGTTTTTGTTATAGCATTACAATCTTTTGTACATAATTTTTTAAATATTTATATTGGCAAATAGTTTACATAATGTTCTGATATATGCAACCTAAAACGGGCGCAGAAACTAACTTATCTCATAACAATAAATTTCAATTTCATAATGATTTAATCTAAAACTAGATTTTGATTGAGAAAAGATGTTCTCTTTGCTAAATAATATATTTAATTTTCTATTATCTTACATATTTTTATTAGAGGTGATGCGGCAAAGTTTACGTCTAAAAGTGTCGGGCGAACTGAAGCTTGATCTTGTATTCAGTGTTATGGTCGGCTTTACTATATTTCGATAGATTTTACATTGTTTTGGAACTAAGCTATTTTAATATGATAAAAAGACAAACACAGTTAAGTCCTAGTGTTCGGTACGGAAAATGTCTTGATGATTGAATAAAGAGTATGGTTATGGTAAAGGTTCCGGAATGATAATGAATGTGAAGTACGCGGTAACGCCTTGTTGTTTTTCTAAACTGTCTTGATAAGGCTACTTAAGCGTGTCAATATTGATCACTTAACGATCGAAATCACATCACGATATTGTAGAAGAATTATCCTAGTAATTCATTATGTATGAAAAGTTTAGAAATGTAAGAGGAAAACAACGTTTTCTGCTTTTCCAATATAATTTTTGAACGAAATTTTCAAATATGAGTTAACATTTTTATAACGCCTGGCTACCTTAATTAAACAATTATTCTTTTTTTTATATCAAACTAGGCAACCAAAATGTGTATGACTAATTATTCACTCAATTTTATGCATGTACAATAAAAAGGCATAAGTAAACAAACCAACAATTTCATAAACATTTTACTGATAATTCAATAAATGTATTTGTATGTAAACACAAAATCCAACAAAGACTTGAGGGAATTTCTTTTTTTGGAAATTTGTAATGTTAAATTTTAAACTATAATTGTATGGTAAAACATTTATAAACGTTTTCTAAGTTAAATTTATTTAAATTAGAAAATGTTTATATTTTTATACAATTATTTTACATTATCTATTGTATTATTATCTAAATCTGTTTTATATAGTATAGATAAATTAATAGTGTTAGTTTTCAATCGGTGTAATTGCAAAATCTCATTATTTGAGGAAACAAAATATGTTAATTAGTTAAAAAACTTGTTTGTTATTTTTTTTACCAACTTTGTTATTTTTATAAGTTTGCAACAGTTCATTTTATTTTGATTTCCATTTAATCCATTAAAATTAAATAAAATATTTTATGCATTGTTATTTGTCGTTTTTATTAGAGAGAAAATTAAATTATTTTTTTCCAAACTACGATCTATCGTTTATTATTTGAGTAAAATTTTTGTATCTGTCTTCTCTTTTTTTTTTTTTTTGTTTATTTATACAATTTAGATAGCAATTTCATTCGCCGTGCAATAATTTTAATATAATTATTTAACAAATTATAAACATAAAATTAGCGATGGTTTAGACATTCTAAACAATTTAATTGAAATTCTATTAGGTATAAACTGATGGTTTTTTATAATCGTGTGGAAATTATATAGAGAAATCACCACCCACATAATTAGATTCTGAATAAAAGGTTTCAGAGAGTCCAACCTAATCAGCGTTCTAGAGAAGAGTTATCTAAAGTGAACATTGAGAATCTGCTTATCTCACAAATAATCAATTCAACATTAACATCTTAAAGCAAAAATTCGTTCTATATCATATTTTATAGTTTTAAGTTCTATTAAAAAAGCTCATGTTAACCAAGATGACGCGCATTTTCACTTAAATTTAAAAAATAGAGTTGATAAAGAAAAATAGCATAAATTGGTATTTCTAATTTCGCCCAAAAAACTTGTCTAATCCAGACATGAATCCCTTAGAATTACAAAGACTCTGGTTCTTCATTTCGTTTAGTTATGACTGAAAGTTCCATTTGTTCTACATTTTTGCAAATGGTAAAGAATATGTTCTATAACTTTAACCTTTAACTTTTCTATCATATGGTGGACAGTTATGATGTTTATTATCCTTTTAAGACATCTGCTTTCAAACTAAAACTATTTCCGGATTTGCTCAGTACCCACCTCATTATGTTACCCCAAGTTTGATTGGTTTTGTATAGGATGAATACCTTAATTTTTGTAAAATATTACCTCACACTATCATATATATTTCGTTGAGCTAAGCCTAATCAACAACGTTTGATAATGAAGTTGCAATTAATTGGAACCCAAAAATATAATTTCAGATTTGATATACATGGAATGGGAGCTAGGCATGGATTATTGTTATGACTTTTTTTATGGAACATTGTTAATACTATAGATTTCTGATAACTTTTTTTTTAGTTTTCAAGATTCCTTCGAGATTTTTTCCGTGTTGTAAACTTAAGTATTCATGTGTATTATAAAAAATGTGATTAGTGCACTTATCCTAGAAGGATTTGCCAATGTCGCGACATTGAAGAATCACTAAAAAGTTACACTAAACTATTTGTGGGAATATTCTGAGTGAGATTTTCAAAAACGTTTTATAAAAACTGGGATTCTTGGAAAATCCATTGAGCATGCATCGGAGAAATATTTGAATTTTTAAAATTTAAATGAAAACTTATAAGCAGTAAGATAATATTTATAAACTTGTCGCAATGGTTAAGAATTACCAAAAAGCTACATTAATATTCTTAGTTCTTAAAAAACGTATTATAAAAACAGGCAAATGTTGGAAATTTCATTGATCCTGCATCGGTGATATATATGAATTTTTAAAATTAAATGAATATTTATACTTGTATGCACATATTTCATAGGTATTACATATCATCCCTGTTTATAGCAAAAATTTAATAATATTTCACACAGAAACAGCAGAAGTATGGTCAATAACTTTTTGATAACTTTAAATTGAATCAGTAATAAAACACGTTTAATTGCTACATTATTATTCTTAATGTCCATTTTTTATTGGTATTTTGTCTTGAAGTTGTTTATTTATGAACTTGGGTAAGAGAAATTTCTTATATTTAAAATCTTACGAATATTTCAACATCTTTCAATATATCTCCTTCATTTTTGGATGGTGGTTATAAAAATAAAGAAAACTATGATTACATGAAGCAAATGGTAGTTAAAGTTGCGATGTTATACTTGATTCGTTATATCAAACTTGTGTCTTGAAAAGTACATGTAAAAATTTGACTTCCAACAATTTCTTCTATTACATTACAGTATTATTTTAAAACTATTTTATGCTAAAAACTAAATATAAGAAAAAATATTTTGAATGACGCATTTTCATATCTGCAATATACTTTTATTTTTCTATAAAATGGACTTTACTTACTTAATAAATCCTTCAATTAATATTTTACAAGAACTTTTTTTTGTTGTTATCATATGTGTTCTTTATTCAAATGCAAATTAGTTTATTTTTAAATACAATATTAGTTTAAGATTCAACTATAGTCATTTCTATGAATATAAATAATCTATATGAATGAATTTTTCATTACTGATAAGAATGTAACTCTTAAAGAGACTAAAATAATTATTTTACTTCGGTTTATTTAAAAAAAGAACTAAATTAAATATTACTTTTTTTTAGGAAATTACAACAACTTTACCCATCAGCACTTGGTCCATAGATTATCCTAAAAATAATACAAGATATGGCAAATATACAATTAACTTAACAGTGCAAAAAATTTATTTAATAGTATGGGTAAAAATTGCATCTACAAGTATGGGTATCGAAGTCACCGATACATTGGCTGGTGAAATGCAATTAATACAAAACGGAAATGTACGTGAACAACAATATGTTTCCACTAAGGATATTGTAAATCATGCAATTGATTTACCAGAAGATGAACACAATTACATAGAGGAAAAGGCCACTTATATACAAACATATTGGTTCCAAAATTGTACATATCTAGGCGTAACAGATGGTCTTAATTATCAAGCATCTTATACTGAACCAGAGAAAATATACGAAATTGAAGCTTTAGTAGTGGTATCCTTTGAAAAGTTACCAGATCCAGTTACTACTACCACAACTACAACTACCACCACAACTACAACGACGACCACAACAACTACGACTACAACAACGCCTAAGACTACAACACCCACAACAACGACAACAAGTACCAGCAGCACCACCACCACTACTACTCCCAAGCCAGCAACAAAAACTAAACGTGATACTTTGGCCGTTGAAAAAGAAATTTTTGAAATGGCTCATGCAAATGCCGCACTATTAGGACTTAATCTTACAGCTGCCTTGCAGCAACAAAATAAAAGAAACAGTACATCAGCTACTAATATATCAGCCGTATTAATCAATCCCAAATTAAATGATAGTGTTAAACACTATAATCTATTACCATCATCTGCCACACTCTTTGACAACCAACCACCTTTCAATTGTGTTAATAAAACGGTTATAGCCAGAGATCCCATGAAAATTTATGGTTATTATAGAAGATTGATTGTTTCAAAATGTAAGAAATTTCAATTTCAAATTTATCTGTCGTATTAAACTTTTTTTTTTCTTAATTTAGCTCCCATTAGTAATTTCACAGCTACTGGTAAAAATTGGTTACAACATGGTGATATTCTTAGTTTAACTATTAAATGTAAAGGTTCTTCTAAAATTAAATATTGTCCTTTAGTTTTCAATGGTAAGTTAAGTGTGTTTGGTTTGTTTAAATTTAAATATTAAATATTTTTATTTTTTACATTTTTGTAGCTCCATATAATGCTACGGGCAATGAAACATGTCCTTATTACTACGATATTGATGAATGTGAATTTGATTATTCACGTTATTTCTCTGAAAGTAAAACAGTCTTGTTTTTCATACGCAATGATGTATCAGAGACCGTAAACCAAGTAACAATTAATATCTATGAAGGTGAGTTTTGTATCAAAAGTTAATAAAAAAGTAAAATTTTAACTAAAAAGCTTAGGTTAGGTAAGGGTGATGCCACTTTATAAATCTATTATGATCCCTTCAAATCAAACTGAATTATATTCACTCCCAGTTGAACACAGATTCTCTAATGTTATCGACATTCTGTTCCTTCATTTTAACGAGCTCTTTAGCTACTATTTTTTCTCGATGGATTCGAACTCATCGAGCTTTTCACATAACCTTCAACAGTTAGGGCACTCACGTCCTACTTTGATCTTATTGTACCATAATGACTTGTGACGACCCTATGATAACTTTAGGGTAGCTCTCCGTTTCATACTTAGAAGGTCTATTTTTATTGTAATAATTACCTAGTATCTGTATCTAATAATTACCATGTGTTATATAACCTACACAAATCGATACATCTAACTATTGTTTATTCACCGACAATTTCATTGTCAACTTTGAACACACAATAGTCTCACCTTACCTAACAGGTTGGATTTAGAAACATGTGTAGTAAAAGCGTTACCTCTCAACCACTAACAGCATTAGACAAGGTGAACTCTATGGCTTTGAGTATAACTATAATTTCTTTTTTTTTTGTATTTCAATTCGAAAAGTTTTTTTGAATATCCGTTTAAAAGCATTTTCTTTCGGATCGAAATACACAATAAAACTTCAGGCAGTCTGTAAGAGCAGACATACAGACACCCACAGCTTAGAAACAAGGTAACCTAATTGGAGGTGAACTCGAACTTGACAACGATGCTACAGTGACCTACTCTATTCGATCTTAGTAGACAAAGTTAAATAGAAATTTAAGTTAAAAAAATAAGTTTAAAGCAAGTGGATGTCAGTTTCTACGAATACAATAATGTTTCCGTCACATTGATGATCAGTAATATTTGTTAAATATTTTATTAATTTATCGAAATGAGGCTCTATGTCATAGCAACGAAGGCAATCATATATAAGTGATAAAACAAAACTATTTAAATAGAACTTCTGCGTCGTCGTATCATCATTTTTGTGTACTTAAGAGGAGAATAATGTCCACGCCAGGTACTCCAAACAACACCTTTACCATAAGTCTTATCATCATATTTACCATTAAGATTACTAAATAACAAAATATAGTTAAATTCACATAAATTTAAAAAATATAATAAATGACATACCAACTGTGACAGTTTTTATACCACCATGCACCCGTAAAATTTTCGGCACAATTTAAATTATCATCAATATCATTGTCACGATCTTTTGTTGTAAACTTCATACCCAAATGATATTTTAAACCATCTCCAGCATTACCTGTAAATTTTCCAATACGTTTTAATTTATAAAATTCAATATCATTGCCTATAGAAAATGTATCATATTTGGCATAAGCTCTGGTGGCATTATCATCTTCCATTATAATTAATAATTCCTGTGGACCATTGAAATTTGTTAAGACATATAGTTTTTTTAAACCTATAAAAAATTCTCCATCAACATCGCCAAAGCCATTTTCATATTCATTCCAATTGCGTAAAAAATCTACGGAACCATCTTGACGTCTTTGTATAAGAAGCCAATCGCCATTGTCGGTCTCAGCATCACATTCCACAAAAAATGGTTCAAAACTATATTTGTCTAATTGAATTTTATAAATACCGCTGCGATGTGTACAGGCAGTAGCTTCAGCACAGTCTTTTGGCAGCTTTTCTTTGAAACTAAAATAGAGTTCAAAGAATGATGTAATTAAAATATTCTTTTTTATTTTTATCATTTAATAAATTCATACCATTTTTTGGTTAATTCATCATAACGCAAATCCAATTGTGGTAAATCTATTCGAACATAAAGTTACTAAGGTATTAAATTAATATTAAATTAATTTATTGTACTGACCTCTGCTAACATTAGCGATTCGATGTTCATGTAAACTTGATTTCAATTCACTTATAGCCATTTTCATTTCATTGAAATCACTAAATATTTGTTTTACTGCATTAGAACCACCTTCAATTATTAGTTTATCACACTATAAAATAGTTATACAAAATTAAATTAAAATATAACATTTTATGAATTGTGTTATTCCGTTTGTAATTTCTACATTTTTGATCTCAGACCCCATAAAGTATATATATTCTGAATTGTGAGTTCCAAAAGTCTGAATATGCATGTCCGTCCGTCGTTGGTATGTCGTTTATGAAGGCCCACGACTATTGTATATCAAATCATTCCTTAGAGTCACGAGAATGTTGCTATTTAAATTCGGCAGAATCCATTCATAAATGGCGGAGATATCTTCAAAAACCGTTATTTTTATACCCACCATCAAAAAATGATGGGGGTATATTGGGTTTGTCATTCCGTTTGTAACATGTTAAAATGTTCGTCTAAGACCCCAACA
>JACGTJ010000395.1:1808-28233 GCA_014858695.1 Chrysomya rufifacies | reverse complement strand
ATAAATAAATTAAACAATAAATAAATATAAAAAATTAATAAATGATAAAAAGCAAGCAATGAAATAAATAATTAAATATTTATTAAATGTTAATAAAAAATTTTAAAATTCTTCTACTTACTCTATATCAGGTGTTGGCAATTGAGCTCTTAACTCTGCTTCCGCCTTCGGGTTACCCGCCACCAATTTACCCACTATCAACTCAATTAGTTGTTGCTGAGACAAACCCTGCAATAACGTTGCCAACGGCAATTCTTCATTTTGCTGAGCTATAGGTTTCTCGCTTTCATCACACAAACGTGATCTTTTTACCAAAGGAGAACCAGGCCATAATTGTTGTTTCGCATTTGGTTTGGTAGGTGAATTCATATTAGCGCCAAAACACATACTTGGTTCAGGTGGTGTACTACCCATTGTGAGGCGCTTGCGCGGTGAACTTCTTAATATCATATTTGTATTTAAGGGCATTTTGGTGGGTGTACGCTGGAAAGGATTACGCATAACGGAATTTGTGGCAGCCGCCGCTTGTTCAGGAGTCCAATCGATTAGAGGACGCCGTCGTCCTCGTTGCCTTATGATCAACTCATCCGGTGATGGTAATAAACTTTCAAAATCTTGCGACAAAGCTACATTCGTATTGTTATCCATTAGTGAGGAAGCAAATATGGAAGCTGGTGTAGGATCATCCGGTCGATTGGTGTTTGTTGGTGTAGTAGCTACCCTCAAAGCTTCTAAACGATCAGCCAAAGCTATTCTAGTATTTTGTGGTGTAGTCATGTTATCTTTTTTGTATTGTACAAAAATCTAAATATTTTTTCACTTCACAATTACTAAAATAATAAAAAATATTACTTTTTATTTACGTTGTGACTTGTGTTAAAGCGTTTCTCTAACAAAGCGCTCGAGTGGTGTTTTTCTTATCTAATACTGCGTAATTTAATATCTAAATGCCTGCTTGAAACCAGCAGCTGGTGTTGACGACAATGGTACAGTTTTTCTTTGTCCTGTTTATGAATATAGTATGTCGTATGTTGTACAAATGTGTAGATTTTCCTGCAGGAATTTTCCTTTGCTTTCTTTTTTCTTTGTTTTCTTCTTTCTTTTTCTATTCATCACCTGTCTGTTCTAGTGTAAAAATAAGAAAAATTTGTTTTGTTTTCGTTTTACTTCATTTTTAGTTTGATTGCTTTTCCGCCAAATAACGCAAATGTTGATAATTAAGCGTTTTATTTTTGCGATAATTTTCGTAATGTTAAGCTGCTGGGGTTAAAATTTGAACATATATATAATCTATAGGTTTTTTAGATTTTTTTATAATGTTTATATAAACTGTTTTCAAAATTATGATTTTCACATACATTTTTATTGCATGAAACACTACAATTTCTTATAAATCTGTTTATTTTTACATTTATACTTAACTTAATTTTATTTTTTTAGCAATATTTTTTCCTTTGTTTTTATTTTTTATAAAATTATTATATTCAATTTTATTTTTCCCAAGTATTTATAAAATTTCATCATAATTTTATTTTAAAAATTCAATTTAGTTTTATTAATTTCCGGGCGGTTTTTATATATGATTTTTTTATTTTAAGGTTAGCAGCATTGTATTTATTGCAATTTTTTATGAGTAATAACACAGTGTTGTATTTTATTACTTCCCATGCGACAGAGCTTTAAAAGAGTCAAATAAACAAATTTACACAAAGTATTTAATTTTTCAAACACATTTTTTTTTTTATTTTTTTATTTTTTTTTTTGTGAACAGAGATTTTGTAAAACTTTAGTAGTAACTCCAAAACTAAATAAAAAGATTACTCGCATTACAAGTTAACTAGTATCAATCGTTTTATAGATATTTTTCTGCAACAAAGACAAAAATGTGGTATCCCTTCATATTGTAATCATTGAAATCTATTCTAATTTTTGTTCCTAATAAATGAAAACAAAGTAAAAAGTTTAAAACCATTTTAACTTTGAAAGTTTAATACCTTATAAAATCAGAAAAGATTTTACATGAACAAGATTGCATATCAAAATGTTAAGAAATTCAAATAATAGGAATAAATCTACTCCTGTCAGTTTAAATGTGTTCTTTTTTCCTTTACAAGTCTTTGCAAACTTTTTGCAGAATAATCCTATATTAACAAAACTAAGAAGAAAATTTTAGGTAATATTATAATAAATATTATTAAAAAATAAATAAATAAAAACAAAAACATTAGAAATGAAATATTTTTATTTAATTAATGAGAAAGAAGATAACAATTTGTATTATGATGTTTACTTTTAAATAATATAACCATAAAGCACCATAATTTAGCTTAATTAAGTTTATCAGTTTTTAAAATAAAATGAGTTTTTTGCTTTATATTGGAAACTAATATAGTATTGTATTAGTATCATGATTTATTATTTATGTATTTTGACGTTAATGTGGAAGATTAGGCAAAAATATATTTCACTTAGCATCTTCTTTGTGTGGTTTTACTATGATATTTATGGAATAAAATACAACACTGATAACTTACAGAATGAACATCTGGCAACTATTATATTGCAGCAATTTCGCACCACTTTCCAACACTCTAACACAGCTGTATGAAATTAATATTTTTGTAAAGTTTTTGTTGGCATTCTTTCCCAATTTAGTATATTTCTATTATCTTTAATTATCAGGTAAAACGAAACTCCGTAGATTACTCTTATAATTGTACAATAATACATACTAAAAATCGAATAATACGACTCTAGAAATGGTGGATCTAAAACAACTATTAAAATCCTACGAAACATGGGTGGCCAAAAATCCAGAAACAGTGTGTGATGTAGAAACAACAGCAAAATGGATATCGTATTTTATTTCAGGTTGGTAAAACAACAATAATTTATCAATAAATTAAAAAAAATAAATGAAATGCCTTCAACATTTTTTAGGTCGTATATCAGATTCACCTGTTGTAAGCGAATTAATTTATTCCCTATCTAATTTATTGGTATTTTATAATGATCGCATCATTGCCAAAGATCGTAAAGCCAAAGGTGAAAAAATGCCGGCTGAAATTGATGTCAATTCATCGGGTTTTTGTTACCGTCTAAAGGTCATGCTTACTACACTTGAATATTGTGAAGTATTTATAGAGATTTCAGCAAGACGATTTTTTGGCCCAAAAGGTAAATGGTTAATTATAGCTTCATTGCAGCTGCTCAAGGCAGGAGGACGTTTCTTTATATTAAAACATAGTACAGAACAGATAATTAGCTCACCCGCTTTGCCGGTTATAAACAGAAGAGCTTTAAATAACAATAGAAATGCAAGCAAACTGAAGGGAGGCTGTCCGCCAGCTGAAAATAAAACTTCACTAGAAGAACATAATTTTACTTTTAAATTAAAAAGATCTGGGCGTGTAGTAAGAAAAGTAGAAGGTGCTCCTCCCTTACAATATCGTTCATTTAAGATTAATGAAGAAATGGAATCTATGCAAAAAGCTCAAGTACCTAAGATATTGTTACAAGCCGAATATTTATATATAGCAAAACCCTTAGTACATTTAGTATCTATGGGTGTATTTGGTGAGAAATCTTGGAAACAATATGTTGTAGCATTGGCCATGGATGTGGCCAGTATAAATATGTATCGTAAAAATCGCCATTTAATGACAAAACAACAACAGCTTATCTTATCTCATCGTTGTATTAATCTGTTACTTTATTTAATGCGTTCACCTTTATATGAGAGTTTTACACAATCGCGTTTGGATCGTATATTGGGCTTTGTTGCAAATCATGTACCTATAGCTAAATTGGTAGCGGGACCTTTAAGGGAATATATACCTCATTGGCAGAACACTTATTATTATCTGTGGTCTACATAAATTTGTGTAAAAGATAAGAATTCCATATTTTCTTAATTATAAGATTAGCTGTTAAGTTTACAATATTCATTTTATTTATTAATATTTAATGTTTTCGTAGTTATGGAAAATGAGTTTTTTTTGGTAATGGATCTTTAATGTCTGGGCCAAAAGTATTTGTAAGCCTAGTGCAGTATATAATAAATTATTTTATATTTTTATACAAATTGATTAATAATATTGGGATTTTAAAGATTTGAGATATTTTTATTTAATTAAAAATATTGAAAATTGAAGCAATATAATGATGTGAGGTGGAATTTTTTTTAAATAAATATTAAAAAATATATTCGTTTTATTGATATTTTTCTTTTGAAAATAGTATTAGGAAAGGCAAATGCTGTGAATGCGAAACTTATAATAATATTCTGTTTGCACAGAATTTATCTCAAAGAGGCTAAGGCTTACATGTTCCAGTAGAGATGCTGGCTTAATGTTAAAGAAATGATTCGGACTACTTTTCCTCATAGAGTTTTTTGTATAATGTTTATATTACACAATAGGAGTCTCCATATTTTCTATGACATCACAGTAACAACTGCGTGCTTAGTATTATTTTATGTTCGTTGAATTGTAAGACTTTCGTTTCCTCATGTGGAAGGTGTTGTGAGGACATTTGTAAACAATTCGTAACGGTCCTTTAGGCTGTATTTTGAAAACTTTGATTATATCTCTACTGTACATTTGTCAATAAGTGTAAAAATCTACATTGGATCCACATAATCGACCACAGACAGCAACTAATCGTTTCGTATGAAGCTATCAAGATTTCTTTGTCCTTACTCCAAGTACTGCCCGCTAACGCTTGGGGTGAAGAAGCTATCTAAGATGACATCCAAGTTTTTAGCTGGTTTATAGTCACATGCTGGATGTCCGCAAATTAATTTTTTTTTTTTTTGAAATGTTCTTTTATGCCTTGATTGGGTGTTAATTTACATTTTCCTGTAATATAATTGAATCTTTCTTCAAAATATTTTAATAATTTTCCATTTTATTATGTATCTTTTTTTTAAATTTTATTTTTATATGAAAATATATAATTATTGTATGTATATTTTAATTTTTCTCAGTTTTTAAATTAAATAAATTCAATTACAAATTAAATTATGTAATTTGAATATATGTATGTATAATTATTGAAATTCTTAAAAAACTAAATTTCTTTAATCGTATACAAAAATATAAATATAAGCCTTTATATTATATTTTAAATTATTTAATGAAAACTAGGCTTTCAAAATAAACTATAATTAAAATTTAATTATCCTTATTATTATATTTTACAAGTTTCTAAAAAATATATATAGATGATATATGTATAAAATTTTAGAAATTTTATGTTTATATTAATGCACATAACTAATTTACATTAATTTACAGGACTTAAAAATGTTTAAGTTTATGAGAACTTTAAAAACAAGTAAACTAAATTTAATTCAATTCAATTCATTTAATCTATGTTACAAAAGTAAAAAAAAACAATAAACTTTATTTCTTCCTAAGTATAAAATGTTTCCAAATCTAAATATTTTTGCAAAAATAACTCAGTTATTGTTTCAAATTCTTGTGAATTTTCAGTTGTTAGTAAAGGCTATTTATTTGAAGTCTTATTAACACCACCAGCACTGCCATAACTAAGACTATTGTTATTATACAAATATGGTATAATATGTGGTTCTAATTCCAATTGTTGTTTCAATATAGAACTCATCACAAATTCAGTCGATACTATGGGACATTTTGGATTACCAAAACGTGTTAGATCTGCACATAAATGCATATCTGTGGGACATGTTACAATAATATAAGATTCGGGTGATTGATTATGTGTTTCCGCTATTGCTTGTGCAGTACGACGTTTTTCTTCAACTTTACCACCTGAAGATTCAATCATACGTACAACTTCTGCTCTTGCAGGAAAAACATCGGGTGTAACATAGAAATAACGGCCGGCAAATAATGTAGAACGTGTTGTGGATTGCAGCACCGGTTCCAAATGAAATTTAAGATTTTCATCGACAGGTATATATTGAATCTTGTAATTGTCTGGTGGTAAAAATTTACCAGCTTTAGCACTTTCCACAACCCATTGTGATTTGAGTACATAATCGACATGACAAACAGCTTGTATTAGTTTACAAGTACGACTTTCACAAGTCATTACCAAATATGTGGCGTCAGCTGGATTATCAACAACAATACCGCCTAAAGATCTATACCAAAATAACAGAAAATATTGCTTTGTTATATGATCGGCTAGAAAATCTTTTAAAATCTTGTTTACTTACAATACAGCTTTTTTCAGTGATTCTGGATCGACAACTTGTGAAAATAATACTTTGGGTGGTTTAGCAGTTTGTGGATATTCAACGCAAACAATTGTTTCAGGTATTTCTTCTTGATATGGCGAAATTTTTTGTCTTTTAGCTTTTTCATAATACGGATCTGCCAAATATCTTTTGACACGTTCATGAGCATCTTGTGTTAAATTGATGGGTGCTTTCCAGGCAGCTAAAAAAAATAAAATAAAGAAAGTGTTATGGTTAACAATTATTAAAAAAATCTTAATTTATGAATTTGAAACTTATTCAGTTAGTGGAATAACTCAAAGCTTATGTAAGGTAAAGAATTTTGGAAACAATGCAGATAATCAAATGGTCAGTTAGTAATTAAAGAAACTGTTGGCTTATGTTTAGTTGCCTAGTTCGCTAACACAATCTTGGGCACGGAAATAAATGAATCTTATACAAATAAAAGAAAAAAACCACGAACCTATCCGCCAAAAGACAATTACAGATCATAATTAAAGATAAAGCATATCAGTCAAAAGCTCAAAAATAAGAACAAAAAGCACTCGCTGGTATGAACTATGAGATTATTGTAGTGATTAGTCGTTCTCTCCTGCCTCAGTTTGGAACTCATTCTTGAGCGTTACTCAATGCCGAGGTTTCAAAATATTGCACATCGTATTACAATCAAATCATTTACACCAGGAGACCAGCATCTTTTCAGACAGACAAAAATCTTTTGCTAACTATACAGTTCCTGATGGCATGTCATTAGCCAGTTCACCCCATCCTGATGAAAGATACATACGGAAGCTCTTCCTCTGCTATCGTCCAGATATCTAGGACGCACAAATGGTGGTCTCCGAAGCCGTAATTGGTGACAGGTACAATAAAGTCCTTAACGAGCACCCTGAAGAATTTAAGAGTTCAATTTAGTGGCTGTTGGTGCAGTTTTTTCCAGTAAAATCGAAAGAGAAAGCGAATACCGCCCCTTCAAGATCTCGCAGTTCCTCCTTTCTGTGTCTTCATAAGATGTAGAAGATATACTACAGCATCTTAGTATATATTCGTCTATACAGCGAGTTCCCGAAAATAGAAATTCACTCTTACAGATCTAAAATAAAGGACAACCCGGTAATCACTTAATATAACGCCGCTCCTTCTATACGTTCTAATCGGTTGTTTGCATATGATAAAAAATAGTTATGTTACCCTAATCGCAATTTGGTAAATAGTCAAATTTAAATGGGGGAAAGTGTGAAATTTTGCTGGATATTTATAACAAATTAAAAATAGATTTTACATTACTTATTAGTAAAGAATTTTCGAGAATAATTTTTCTATAATTTTCCAATGTTTGCCAATTAATATTATGAAATTATATAAAAAGTTATTTCCTCCAAATTATTTCCTCTAAAACAAAATGATTCTAAAATCTTATTACAAAACTTACCCATTAAATGTGGCACCAAACCATAATCAATACGAAATGGTGCTGTTATATTATATTGTTGATACTTTTGGTTGTCATATTGGGACATACAACTTAAGTTACCAATTGTTATATCACTCAGCCATAAAGAATTTACAACTGGTATATTCCATTCTTTAGCTGCATTATACATTTCACCTTCCAATTTTTTACAAACTAAAACGGTGTGTAATTTCGATAGGTAGGATGTGTAAATGGCACCACATTCTTGTACCATTTGTTTGATACGATGTTCTTCTTCCGGTTCGTAGCCGTTAGCAGCTATAATATGCCGTTCCAGCGGTTTTTGATAGCCGAATTGTGAAGGAAAGGGTAGATGTAATGGTTGCCAGGGTGGCAGTAATTGTTTTTTCAGACAAATATCACTTAACCAGTAAGCGGTAATACAACGTTTTGCATCTCTAAGAGCTTGCATAACGACACCATGTCTCTGAGTACGACAGAGAACATGAGTGACTCGTGGACAGTAGTTCTTTTCTATATCACCACCAAATTGTCGTATTGTTTCCATCCAAATTGGTAATTCGTCACCATCGGTTTCTTCATACTCTTCAACTATGTAAAAAGTACAACCGACCAGGAATAGATCTGGCGGAAGTTTAAGATTAGGATTATGACCATAAAATTGAGGTCGTGGAGGTATGGGTAGTTGGGTAACTCGACCTTGTTGGATATAAGTTGCGGGTGCCATTACTCCAGCCGGTACAGCAGTTCCAGGAGCTGCTACCACTTGCTGCTGTATTTTACCGCCACTACCAGGGGTAGCTGCAGCAACAACTAATTGTTGTTGCACAATTTGTTGTTGCTGCTGCTGAACAACTTGTTGTTGTTGTTGCTGCTGTTGTACAGCGGCTTGTTGTGGCGGTACACCAGCGGTAATAATATTGTTAACAGCTACTGGACCTGTTGCTGACATTTGAGTTTGTAAGATGGGTCTACGCATTTGTTGTTGCTGCTGTTGCTGTTGTTGTTGTAGTAACAAAAGTTCCTGTTGTGTTCTTGGTACTCCAACAACACTAGAAACAGTAGCACCAGCTGGCGTAGCACCAACAATTTGATTTGTAGGTTGTTGTAATGTAGCAGCATTATGTTGTTGTGTCATCATACGCAAAGTACCAGCAGCACTTGCTTCTACCACTTGTTGTTGTTGCTGCTGCTGTGCTGTTTGTAAAGTATTCATAACACCTTGTTGTTGTCCCAATTGTTGTTGCTGTTGCTGTCCCATTAAAATTTGTTGTTGCTGTTGTGTTTGTTGCAATTGTTGAGGACCAGCTACAACCACTTGTGTTTGTTGTATTATCTGTGGTTGCTGTTGTATGACTTGTTGCTGCTGTTGCTGGTTGGGATCTTGCATTTGTATTTGTTGTACTAATGTTTGTTGTTGGACGCTACCAATTTGTGTTTGCATTTGCATGGCACTATTATTGGCCACTGTACCACCCAAACGATTACTTAACATATTTGCAAGAGCTGTTTTTGTTTTCATATTCATTTGTTGCTGAGTTTGTTGTTGAAGATTTGTAGTCTGTTGTTGCTGTTGTATTTGTTGATTGCCATCCATAGTGTTGCCTTGATTTGGCATTAGAACAGTTTGAGGTGCCAATGTTGTAATTATATTGCCGGAACCTTTAAAAGGGGTTTTGGAATGTAAGTTAATTTAATCTGTTTCGGGAAGATGTTTGTTTTTAATTTAGCTTTCCAGATACATATGTAAAACACAAAAAACCCATAAACAGGTAAACCAATTTACTCATAATTTGATACATAATAAATACTGGATTAGATCATTTTTTGATTGGATTGGCATTTAGTATGCTTGGTCACCGCCCAGTAAAAGAAAGTGAGTTTCCAAAAATGTTATTAAAACAGACATACATTACTGGTACAATAATTTCTTTTTAATTGAGTTTCTAAAACCATTCTTTAAGTGATGTTTAATTAATGGAAACATGTAATGAATATGCTGGTACATTGAAAAATAAAAATATGAATTCCGCAACACAGACAAAATTTGTTTAGGGTCTTTATTAGTTTACGAGATATATATTAGCCGATTTTCCTCTTTTTGTCTAAACATTTAAATTAAAAAGAAATTAAAACACCGTCTTATCGGACCTACTAGTTAAAAGACAAGTCTACAGTCAAAATTTTTACATTTTAGCTTCAGGCTAGATATCTTATACGAGGTATATTAAATGTCATTCATCACCCACTCTTCATGTTATGACATAACATATTACACAATTCGCTTCATTAGCCTAACTGAAAGAAATGATTATGTACAACATATGCAGGCTACCATATCTACTTTTTAAGACTTGTACTTCTTGGAATGTCACAATGCAATTAAATATCGGCTCCTTAAAAATACAATTTTCACCTTAAAAACCAAACCATTTTTCTTTATTTTATATCAGTACAAACGAAGCCTTCATGGCTAAATACCTCAAAAGTTTGTCAATATACTAAATCACATATATCAGAAAAATATCTTAGTTTCAAACATTAGTTACAAATTTTACAAGCAAAGCGGACAGCGTAATAAGTTAGTAATACATTTTTTTATTTTAACTCTTAGTTGAACGAAAAACAAAAAAAAAAATAGTATAACCTTATAAAGAGATTCTCACAAAATCTGGCTTGAATCATTAGATTTTTTGGTAAAACCTTTCACTAATTATATTTCAGATCTGGTTCTAGTTAAGCTCTACTTTTTATCGAACCCCACAAGGTGTCATTAAGGACACCTTGTTGCTCGAGGTTCCTAATTTGAGAACCCTTGAACTAATATTATAATAAAAATAATATTCATTACTTACCCTGTTGCGCTTGAATAGTTTGACCGATTTGCTGCCCACCAGCTGTTTGTATTATAGTTTGTTGTTCTATAACCTGTCCACCGGGACCAGTAATAACTTGCACTGTTTGTTGTGGCTTTTGTCCTATCATTTGTTGTTGCTGTTGTTGCACCCTTAACTGTTGCCTTTGTAATAACAATTGTTGTTGATTAGGATCATTAGGATTAAAAACTTGTTGTTGAACACCAAGTTGCTGTTGCTGTTGTTGTTGCTGCTGCTGTAACTGTTGTTGTGTTATATTGACAGGTGTACCAGCAGCTGTAATAACCTGTTGTTGAGCTATAGGTGTTAGACCAGGAGCACGATTTCCTGCAGTACGTACTACAACTTGTCTTTGCTGCTGTTGTAACCATTGCATTTGTTGTTGCTGTGTTAAACCGGCAGGCATTTGACTTTGCACTATAATATGTTGTGTAGTAGGTCCCGCTGGTCTAGGTGTGGTACCCAGAGCACTGGCTACAACATTAGGCGCTCCAGGCCTAGGTTGATAGGCTACTTGTTGTCTAACCATAACACGCTGTTTGGATTGTTGTAATTTGGATATGTATTCTGCACGTTTAATTGGATCTAATGACATAAAATGAGCATGGGTTTTATCATCTAATTGTATAAGTTGCCTTTGTGGTTGTGCGGAGCCCGGTGGTAGACCTTGTTGTTGCCATTGGCCTGCCGGTCTTACTGTACGTATAAATTGTTGTTGCTGTACTACCGGCTGTTGTTGGCCCTGCTGTTGTGGTATAATTTGTTGTATTTGAGATTGTTGTCCTTGTAAAGGTGATTGTAGACCAGTTATGGATCCTGGAGTACCTGGTTGCTGCTGCTGTTGTTGTTGTTGAGCGGGACTTTGTGGTGACCAGTGAGTTTGTTGTGCTTGCTGCTGTTGTTGTGGAGATTCTTGTTGTATGATAATTTGTTGCTGTTGTGGTAATTGTTGATTTAATTGCTGTTGTTGTGGAGATTGTGGTGGAGGGGTTTGTTGTGTTAACTGCTGTTGTTGTATTAAAACAGTTTGTTGTAACGGTTGTTGTTGCTGTTGTTGTGGTAAAATAATTTGCTGTTGCTGCTGGCTATTGTCCACAAGTTGATTTTGCATTTGTAACTGTTTTTGCTGCTGTACTAATATTTGTTGTTGCTGCTGTTGTTGGGGACTTTGCATTATTGTTTGTTGTTGGTGTTGTGTTACAATTTGTTGTGGTATTGTTTGTTGTATTATTATTTGCTGTTGCTGTGGCTGTTGTCCCATTTGTTGTTGTTGTTGTTGCTGCTGTTGCGGACTTTGTTGCAAAATTTGTTGTTGTACTATTTGTTGTTGCACAGCCACAGTCTGTTGCTGTTGACCAGCTACTACAATAGCATTGGGTTGTTGCATTTGTTGTTTTTGTTGAAATTGCAATTGTTGTTGCTGCTGTTGCTGTTGCAAGTACTGCAAACGTTGAGGATTATTAATGATTTGCTGATTTATTACAATTTGTTGTTGTTGTTGCTGCTGCTGTTGTTGGGGTGATACATTGGGTGGCTGTTGCTGTTGTTGCAACAGAATTCTTTGTTGTTGCTGCTGCTGTGGAGTTTGTATTATATTACCTTCTAAATCCACTAATTGTTGTTGGGTTTGTTGTTGCTGTTGTCTTTGAGCATATAAAGGTGGTGGTTGCTGTTGTTTAATAAGTTGGTTGGGATTTTGTGTTACTTGTTGTATAATTTGTTGTTGCCCAGCTTGTTGCTGTTGTTGCTGCTGGGTAACATTCGTTTGATTTACAATAAAAAAATTTTGATTTTGTTGATTTTGCTGTAAAATCTGCTGTTGTTGTTGTAATGTCAATTGATTGAATTGCTGTTGGCTTATAATATATTTAGGTTTATTAGGTGTTTGCGGTGTGCCCGGAGTTACATTACTATTAAGTACTTGTTGCAATTGTCCCGTTTGTTGCTGCTGTGGACTTTGTAGCTGCTGTGTTATAATTTGCTGCTGTATTTGTGGCTGTTGCTGTAATTGTGTTTGTCTTTGCTGTAGAATTTGTTGATTGGCTTGCTGTGGTTGTTGTTGTTGTTGCTGACCACTTGGAAAGCCTGGTTGTGCCTGTATGGTTTGCTGTATAATTCTAACACCTCCTGGTCCTGTAACTGTTGTAATATTAGAAGCATGTTGCTGCTGTTGTGCGGAAGATGTGGGACTGGCAAATTGTAACTGCTGTTGTGCATTTTGTTGCAAAGTTTGCTGTTGTTGGGTCTGTTGTTGCATTTGTTGTTGCTGTTGTAATTGCTGCTGTTGTTGTGGTATTATAATTTGTTGTTGAATTTGAGATTGTTGTTGCTGTTGCGGCGATATTAAACCTGGTTTTTGTTGTTGTTGCATTTGCCCTATTTGTTGCTTTTGCTGTTGTTGTAGCTGTTGTTGCTGCTGCTGTTGCATATTTATCATATGGTTTTGAATTATTTGTTGACCCTGAGCTGTAGAAGTGTTAATTACTTGTCTTGGTCCATTATTTCCCGTAGTTTGCACCGTTTGTTGTTGCTGTGGATTAACCGGACTTGTTACCATTTGCTGCTGCTGTTGTTGCTGTTGCTGCTGTTGTAATTGTTGCTGTTTTAGTTGCTGAGTTCTCATAATAAGTGATTCATGATTAGGACTTGGAGCTGAACGACTTAATATCTGTGCCACCTGAACCGGATCAGTAGGATCAATCGGTTTTTGATTTGAGATCAATTTAGATTGTTGTTGCTGTAATTGAGGTGAGGGTGGTGCTGAAGGTGAGGCTCGATGTTGAGGAGATTGTTGCTGCTGTTGTTGTTGCTGTTGCTGCATTTGCTGCATTTGTAACTGAACGCGTTGCGGTTGTTGAAAAGGTTGCGGAGACATCATGTGTTGTGGTGACTATAAATATTTAAATTTGTTTATAAATTTAATTATCTGATTTAGTTACGATCATCATTTTTTTAAAAACTCACCTGTTGTTGCCTTTGTTGCGGCTGTCTTACTTGTTGCAATTGTTGTCTTAATTGTTGTTGTGACAACAAGCTATTTTGTTGTTGCATGCCAACGGCTCCAGGAGATTGTGGTGGGGGTGGTGGTGTCATTTGTGGTGCAGGGGATTGTAATTGTCTTGGGGATTGTGGTGGCATCATGGCATGAGAAATACCACCACTGTTGGATGTATTGCTTAGAGAAGGTGAAGGCGCCTGTGGAGCGGGAGAGGGATTTTGTTGCATACGAGGAGACTGTTGTTGCATTTGTAATTGCTGTTGCTGCTGTTGTTGTTGTTGCTGTAATTGCTGTTGCAATTGTAATTGTTGTTGCATTAATTGTTGCTGTTGATGTTGTATTTGTCTTTGTAGAGCCTGTTGATGGGGTGATAGACTTTGTCCACTTTGAATCTGCTGCTGCAATTGTTGTTGTTGCTGTTGTAGATTTTGTTGTTGTCTTAAGATGTGCTGATGTAACATCTGCGGAGACATTGTTACAGTTTGCTGCTGTTGTTGTGTTTGTTGTCCTTGTCCCTGTTGCAGTTGTTGTTGCTGCTGCTGAGATTGTGGACTGGGTTGCGGTTGGGGCGTATGTGATGTCTGCTGATGTGATGATGGTGACATTTGTATATTATGTTGTGGAGATTGCTGCAACATTTGTTGCTGCTGTTGTTGGGGTTGTGGTGTCGTAGATGGCTGTGGAGTTCTTGGAGCTTGTGGTGTTTGTCGCCCACTGGAGGGTTGGGGGGTACGGGGTGCTTGTGGTGTTCCAGTTGGGGTAGGAGTACGTGATTCTAGAATGGGTGTATTGGAAGTGGTGGGTGTTTGTGGAGTTCTAGATTGTTGCATTAATTGTTGTTGCTGAATTTGCATATTTTGTTGTTGCTGTTGTTGTAGTTGTGAAAGGGTTTGCTGCTGCTGTTGTTGCGGTTGTAATTGTAAATTAGCAACATTGGGTATAATTTTTTGTTGTAATATAATTTGTGGTGGTCCCGAGGATATATTACTTAATGTTTGAGTGCCAGAGGTAGAGCCTGTTAACAATTGCTGTTGTTGTTGTTGCTGCTGCTGTTGTTGATTTAAACTTCTGGGTCTAACAAACACAATCTGTGACTGTTGCTGCTGTGACTGTTGTTGATGCTGCTGTGTTTGTTGCATAAGTTGCTGTGGCAGCTGTTGAGTTTGTTGCTGTTGTGGTTGTTGCTGTGATGTAGATTGATGTAAAGATGTTTCCATAGCATTCACACTTGTAACAAATGGTGACGATGATACAGTTATTGCTGCCGATGAAGGAGGTTGTAAATCATTTTTCGGAGTGGTGGGTGTGGTTGAGACTGACGGTGTAGTTGAGGACGATGTTGTCGAGGAGGAAGAGGTAGTAGTTGCATTTGAAATATTTGCAGTCTTAACATCTTTGGCGGCAGTTATTGGTACAGCTGATGCTTGTAATTGTGACTTAATATTAGCTATAATTTGGGCAGCATCTAATGAACTAACTGAAGGGGAAGATTCAGCAGCTTTATCCAATATAGGATCATCATCGAAACCCAAAATATTTGATAAAGTCTGTTCGACAGTGGGTTGTGTTTGGGGTAATTGTTGAGTTGTTGCAGTTACAGATGACAATGTTGTTTGTTGTATAGGTTTTGTGGGCGTATTTATGGCTGAAGTATTAGTGGTAGCTGTTCCTGATGCCGCTGCAGTAATGGGCAATTGTATTTTCGGTCTCTCCACAACTTTAAGTAAACGTGGATGATAAATATCACAAGGCAATAACTTCTTTTGTTTTAAACATTCCACCACCCAATCTGGTGTAACAATATTTATACTTCCCTTAGGCAAAGCACTGGCTTTTGTATAAATATTACCCATAGCCATACCTGCTATTAAATGGGTGTTGTTTCCGGTAAAATTTGGGGTAACTAAAGCACCATGATAAGTTAACATGGCATATAAACGTTTTCGATCTACTGGTGCTACATTAACTATGGCAGCGGTAATATTTTTCATAAGTTTAGGCTCACTAGGATCAAAAGCTTTAGTAGCCGCCAAACGACCCAACTTAGCACTATGTATAATCCATTGTTCGGTTACCGGTATAACACTATAGAGATCTAAATTCATAACCAATTCTTCTTCTGTATAATTAGGTGCACAAATGAGATGGGTAACCATATCGGAAAGGAAAATCTTGGATTGTGCTCCTCCATTTTTTAATAATTGTTCAACCTTAAAAGTAATAATAATAAGAAGAAAATAACTGTAATAAAACATTGAAATTTTTTCAAGCAAAATAATAAATTTATTATCAATATTATTATTATTCTATTACAAAAACAAAATAAATGTCACAATAAGCGCCTTTTTTCTTGTTCTTTTTAAAATTTGCTAATTTTTTTCTTCTTCGTTTCTTTCTTTTATACTATGGAGAAATTTTTTTCCAACAACAAAACAAATGGGAGAAAAATTGAACTTACCTCCTCATCCAAATTACCCACAACAAAATACCGTATATTTGCAAACAAATTATCACTTATTTTTAAGTTTTCCATGTTTTAAAACACATTTAAATTGCTCTTTGAAATAAATTTTATTTTTTTGTATAATTTCTTTGTTGTTGTCACTGAGCGTGTAATTTTTTTTCCCTCTTTCTGTCGCCGGACAGTCAATCAAAGAACACAGGGAAAACACACAATTTTTCTAAACAGTATTCACTGCCATAAACTGTTTTAAATAAATTATTATACAATTATTTTACTAAACATTTGTTAGGTGCACTTTTCTTTATGTTTTAAAAGTAGAAATTTACAAGTTGAACATAATTAAATTAAAGATTTTCTTTATGTAAAATTAAATTATGTTGAAAGAAAAAGAACGCCACACACAAAAAAACTGTGCTACTAAGAAAAATGGCGTCAAGTTGGCTGCTGTCAAAGTGTTAACAGTTTGACATTTTGAAAATGCGATTTTTAATAAAATTTTTTTTATTATATAGCCATCATCGATCAAATAGTTGGCAACGTGTTTAAAAATGATCGATCACGAATAGGGTTACTAAAAATAGTATCGACTTTTTAATAAACCAGTCGAATAGTACCCAAAGTCTGAAAAAAGTCAAATAGACGGAGGGCACAACGAAAAAATGTGGTAGCCCTACATAATTGTAATAACTGAAATATTACTATTCTAATATTTTGTTCTTGCCAAATGAAAACAAATCAGTATATGTAATGAGATATTTTCAAAAAAGGCTGGTTTCTGTTGGCTGGTCGCTTTATTGTATTCTGACTGGTTTTATTGGCATCTCAGTAATTTGGGCAAATCATGTCGAAAAATGTGTAATATAAATGTATAAGTTCTCATATTTATTCGTTTATTTAAATTAATAATTTCTTAATATTATATCATCCTAGACACCAACCATTTTGTGTACTAAAAAGAAACTGCCATACTATTGTTTTTATAATCACATACAACCCTGGGCTTTAATTTGACACTTTTGACATAAACGTTTATTGAAAAAAATAACCTTTTCATTGCAAGCAGACAAAAAATCGAGTTTCTCATTTTTTTGTGAATTTTTTCTGGAAAAAACTTAATATTATTGAAAAACTGATAAAAAATAATTAAAATCTACTATCGAAATTAACGTTGTACATAAAATATTAATAGTGATGTATAGTTTTTGATCTAAAAAACTTAAATTGAAAAATTTTTCCTTTGTCATCTTCGTCTAGACAAAGAGACGTGATTGTGTGTTGTGTGCGAACACTCAATTATTGGTTGTTTGTTGAAGGTCGGGTGACGCTTAGCGGAGCACCCCTTTTTGCAATTCAAGTGTGTGCTAAAAAATCCTTAACAAATTGGTTATATTATTCCCGGATAACAAGAAATAAAGCTATATGCCTAACGACGATATGTCTGGCAGTGAAGATGGTCAATTACGCAGTCCTGTTGGCGATGACCATATGTTAAGGTATGTATGTTTTTACCATTTCCTACTTATGGATGATTGTTGCCTCCCACCAAAAAAAAAATAGAAAAGTGAAAAAATCACATTGCAAACAATGTGCTGCCATACATGTACAATATACAAAAGTATAAATTTGTATAAGTATGTGTGGGAGTTTGCATAAGTATGAGTGTGTAAAGTGTATACACAAACGAAAATTAAATTGGCAAATTCGACAATGTGCAACAATTTTCCATAATATTTTTCTTTTTATGATTTACAATAAAAAAAAATGTTTTCTTGAATGCGTAAGAAATGTAAAATACAAAATTTATTCATTTTTTTTTTAAATAATGTAAATTTATGTTCATTATGCTTGTACATTTTCGAAAGAAATGAAAAGAATAAGTATGTATTTTATTTTAGATATTAAAAGTTTTAGTTAAATGTTTTAAATTTTTTAAATGAGTTATAAATTTAGACAAAATTTAAAATTTATTTAACTGGGCTATACATTTTAGCGTTCTTACAGTTTAATCTAAATCCTCTGATATACGATACATATGTATTTAATTCTACTTATACATATAGGAGAGAATTGGACTTAATCAGTGCTGTCTTTACGATATCTTTAATATAGTTAGGTAGTCGTCTTTGTAATAATGGACTTTACGAAAGTGGAATACCAGCTGCAGTTCTACAGAAAAAAAAACAAATGAGGAAATATTTGTATCAATTATACTTTTCTATTAGTCTCATACTTTGTTATCAATAACAAAATTGATTGATTAATACTGCAATAATTTGGTGGAAGAAAATAACAGTATTAAATTCATGCGCTACTGAGATGTATCTTAAAACAATAATGTAAGAAAATTGTTCTCCATAATGACAATGAAAAAATAAGAAAATATTTTGTAAAACCATGTTTACTTCTAGTTCAGAATTTGTCCATTTCTAGTTTAGCACTAGTTTGATTCTAGTACAGTTTTTAATTCAGTCGTTGTTCAGTTCTAGCTCTGTTCCAGTTAAGCTCTTGTTCAATTTTAGTTCAGTTCTAGTTTGGTTGTAGTTGTCAGGATATTAGTTGTAGTTAAGTTTTGGTGTTGTGGAATATTTTCTTTATATTCAATTGTTAATTTAACTATAAAAATAAGACTTTCAAAAACGTCTTGTGAAATAATTTTAATATTATTTATCAATTTCCAAACAATAAGTTTGGTTTGATACTATTCTCATTTGTCCGAACTAACCCAAAAGTTAGCCATCTTGAGTATATAATAGATGCTACAAAATGTCTTTGTATTTGACGGTTATTCAAAAATGCGATAAAAAATGTCATGTTAAATATTGAAATCGTGGTTTGGGATTTCGCAACTAAAACCATGTTCTTATTGCAGATGTATATCGGGTCATACCGCTGAGTCGGGTAAATTCTAAAAACTTGTAGTTGTTGTAGGTTATTTTTAAGCTATAGGACGTGCTTGTTTATTTTGAGACCTAGAAGAGATTGTAACCATATAAGACATAAAGTGCATTAGGCAATCGTGAGTGATGTGTAATAGAACAATATAATAAATTGAACGATAAACTGTTTTCTAGAATTTAAGATTAAGATATTTTTTGTTATAAGTTTGAAAGGATCCAAACATTTTAGAATAAAATGTTTATTTGAAAAAAATTGGAATAGTAAAATAAATACATCAAAAAATCAAGAAATTATTTAGTTTAAACTAAATGGAATGGTATTATTTATAAAATTAAAATTGAAATGTATGTTTATATCACTAAAATATATAATCCTGCATATCCTTACAAATGACGCAGCTTAATTTTGATTAAATATATAATAAATTCTTTAAGAAAATACTTTACAATAAGACGGAAATTTTTTTTAAAGAATTTATTAAATACACTTAAATAATTAAGCATTTAATATTTTTTATATATATATTTTTAATTTCCCTACAAAGTAACATGATTAATAAGAAAAAATATTAAAAAAAAAATAATATTATTGTACTACTTTTTTATTTTATAATTTTACAAGATTTTTTTTAGTTTCTTTCAATAAACCATAAAGAATTTATGTATGAATATGTTTAATTTACTTAAATTTTTTCATTGCAAATAGGCCAAAAAGTGTGTACATGTCCAATGACCGATGCGCGCGATGGCCACGACGTTACCTTTTTATACCAAACAAAAATCTAATATCAAAAAATAAAATAATATACAATATAACTTAACAAAATAAAAAAAAAACAATCATTAATAGTTAAATGATATAATAGCCAGTTAAAAAAAATATATATATATATATATAACTGAAAAACAAGCTCAACAAAAGGTCTGCCTCTACAATATGAATATAAAGCCTAAAACAAAAATCAGCAAAAACTGGTTGAAGGACCCGAGAAACATTAAAACTATATTAAAATTCTACAATATTTACGGACAAATGTAAAACAAAAAAACAAATTGTAGTAAACACTGTTAAAAGGTTCTACTGCTCCTGTTAACAAGAGGTGAGAACTACACACAAAATTAGCTGTCCAAACAGGCAGATAAAAAGGATAATGCTGATGAGTTAAAGGATAATTTTATAAAAATGTTTAAAACTAAAAAATGGTAGCCAGAAAACTACAAATCATAAAGATGTTTTAAATCAAATATCCATCTACCATATATTATAATTAGTAACAATATCATCCCAAAACATAATTGCTATTAACGTTTTCTACTTCTATACATACATATACTACGTAGTCATCAAATACCTAAAAAAAACTCTTCGTAGTATTTGTGTTGGTAATTTACTGTTTACAAAAAAATCGTAAAAAAAACTTTAACAAAACAATTATTAATAATTTCTTTTAAATCTCTTCTTTTTTTTACATAAAAATCTTAGTAAATATATTATTATCTATAAATTAGTTACTGGATTAGTTAAAATCAAGTACGATTTTATATACATCTTCTACTTTATATATATTTACAAAAATTTAATTTTCCTTTTAATCAAATATTAAACGTAATATAAGTCAAGGATATTTCTTCATACTCATACTCTACTCATAATGTTGATGTCTTCTTAATGCATACATATGTATGTTGATTTACTTTCTACAATGAAGCAGAAGTTGGATTATAATATTTTTTTGCTTTGGAATTGTATTAACTGTTTCTTAGTGTTTGTTACCTTCAACTCAACTCATTTATAATTGAAAGGTGAGTAAATGTTCAATAGTATTAGTTAAAATACAAATATTTAATGTATGTATTTTATTCTATTAATTTCTTTTTTTTTAAGGATTGTTGTGTTCTTATTTTTACTTGGTTTACATACTCAAAGGTAAATGACATTTAATGAAAAATTTGTATTAACTATAAATTGACCAAGGTAAAATTTATGTATTTAATATTATAGTTGAAAAAAAAAAGAAAAACCTATAAACAGTGTCATGAATTTAAATATTAATTAATCAAATATTCTACTTATTGCTTCCATTTTTAATATTAATAATTCATTTTATGAAGGCTTTTAAATGAGATTGTTATGAAGTTAAAAATTGCACTCTGTTATATAATATATTTTTATTTCATACTGGTTGGAGTTTTAGTGATTGGAGCCATTGCATTTGATATTTTGTTAATATTTATATTAATTTATTTTAATATCACACATGTATATTATCTGCCGCTATGTAGTATTGATATTTTGGCTAATGAGGCTTTGTATTACATATTATGAATAAATAAAATGAAATGTTAGATTAATTTAAAACGCAATGGCCGTACGTATTGAAATTAAGAAATTTATTGTAATAGGTCGTTATCCTTTTTAAACCTTAAAAGTGGCCAGAGTACCAAATTCAATTCTCATTTTGATCATATTTTGTTTTTATTTATTTCATTTTATTTTATTTAGTTAGTAAACTTCAGTTAAGATACACAATTTTAAGTAATTAAATGATAGTTATTCATTTTTGTAACCATTTTCTTATAAAAATAATGAGTTTTTCATACATATTTTCAATAATTTTAAGTTATGGTCAATATTGAAGTATAAATTACTTGATAACTAGTTTTTATATCCATCAACAAAAAATGATGGGGTATATTGGTATAGGTTTGTCATTCCGTTTGTAACATGTTAAAATATTCGTCTAAGACCCCAACATGTATATATTTATTCTGGGTTCTGGTAAGATTCTAAGTCGATCTAGCCATGTCCGTCCGTCTGTCCATCTGTCTGTCTGTTGAAAGCACGATAGAGTTCGTTCCGGATAAGCTAAGAAGACGAAATTTGGCACAAATAGTTCCCTTGTATAAGATTTGTTTTGTATTGAAAATGGATTATAAATAAGGAAGTTTTGGACAAAAATCCATGAAAATCTGTGATTTTGAAGCAATTAGTTCATAATATGTCATTAATATGAAACGGATACAGGTACAATGATTATATTTATGATGAAACATAATATAGTAACGGGAAACTAAGATACGAAAAATAAGCATGACCGTCCCATTTTTTCGACCGTTCATAAAAATATGCCCTAAATATGAAAAAGAAAAATGTTCAGAGATGAAATTTTAGACTGACTGTTAGATAGTTGGAAGAATATTAAACAAATGGGCGTGCCCCGACCACTCACAAGAAACCGTGATTTTGGTGTATTGTTTTTATATAATATGTCTTGATGAAACTTTTGATGCATCGTTATTAAGTACGAAAGAACTTGGACAAAAACTATATTTAATATATACTTTAATGTATTTTGATGGTGGGTATTAAAGATTTAGCCAAGCCGAATATAACATTCTTACTTGTTATTGGTTTATTTTGTTTCTGGTAGGAATAATTTTTGATCCAAATTTTAAGCTGTTAATACCGTTTTAGTGTAAGCCATCCTTTAACAATACACTTTCTTGAGATTCTAGAATCTAGAGATTCCTTTATTTGATATTTGTAACATAAAGATAAATTAGAGAAATTACCATTTGGCTTGGACTCACAAGTCAATTTAACTACTAGTCTCCACAAACATTCTCCCAGTATAACGGGTTTGGAACGAAAAATGCTAAAAAAATGTGAGGAAATTCGCAGTTTTAAGTAACTTAATAGATTTTAGTAAAAATTTTACATACAAATCCCATTTTTCATCAACCTGGTCTCTTTTTATACTGTACTAGTATTTGTGTTCTTCTTATTAAAACGCTTTTTGATTGCATTTAGAACGAAATTTTCAAAAAACTATTATCTCAAAAAACTGTATCTAGGTATTACTGCTTCACTAGGAAGTTATCAAACTTAATTAGCATGGATGTGTTATTAGACTATTGACATATTTTAGTTTACTTGGATGTGACCAGCTGGCTGCAATTATTCTATTTGTAGGTAGTGTAATTCGAGGAAGGGAAAATAGTAGCTGATTATATTACTAGTTTTATATTTAGTTATTTTAATTTGAACGTATCCTAGGTTGTAGTTAGCTGAGACTACACGGTGAAACTATATAGCTAACTACCAAATATGTGGTTACAATGAGTTATAGACAATTTTACAAAGAACGTATTCTACATATCGGCGCCCATATAGTTTGCTACAAAACAAATAATTAATTGTTCCTTTATTGTTCAAAATTCAATGAATTTACCACCAAGTAGTGTAAAATTGACACGTAGAACATAATGTGTCAAATATTGTTTGGTGTTTTTGATCGCTAAAGTAAAACTCTTCTGATTGACCATCAATAATGGGCTTATTATTGTTTACTGTAAGATCGGTCTCAACAAACTGTTCCGTCTTAAAAGGATATATACTTAAACGATGTAGTAGACTTAATTTTTATGATTTGGAGTACCTTAATGACGTTCTATTAGTAGTTGTCTAAAAAATTTTGTTACTTTTAAATATAGGGCATGACAATGTATCTCCAGATGCGCTAACTCTTTCCCTTACGATTATTGACTACTTTTTATTTAGGGGAGTATATTTGTATGGGGTTTGGCGAAATGTCAGCCGATTCGCTTTAAATGTGGTACAAACCTACAGTCAAATGCTCTAAATGACATTAAATTTTAAACATATTCAAGGGAGTTAAATCGATTCCGAAAAATAGGTTGTATAGGGGCTATTTAAAATTGTTTTTGCCATTTTAAATAGGGATTGTCCCTGTGCCAAATCTCATCAAAATATACATACATACACAGCTAGTCCACCGCAGTAAGCGCTGTTCTGCCAAAAGGTTCGACATTGTTAAAACGTCCTAGAAAGTAAATCTGAGTGTCCCGTGTTCTACTAAATTTTTATAAATTGGAATATCTTAATGACGTTCTATTAATAGTTGTCGAAACAATTGTGAAAAGTATGAACTGATTTTTTTTTTAAATATAGAGCTTGACAATGTTACTCCAGATTTCCCTTACGATTATTGACTACTACTAAAAATATTTTACTTTTTATTTGTATGGGGTTTGGCGAAATGTGAGCCGATTCGAATGTGGTATAAAGCAACGGTCAAATGCTCTAAATGACAGTAAATTTTAAACAAATTCAAGCGAGTTAACTTGATTTTATATATTGAGGCTATTTGAAATTGTCCTTGCTATTTTAAATAGAACCGACATTGTCAAGACGCCCTAGAAAGTAAATCTGAGTGTTCCGTTGATGTTTTCTGTGAATTACAAACATCAACACAAACCTATGACACGTTCTTCTTCTATGGTAGTGTAGGATATAACTATGAATTTAAAATTGGGTGTTCAATTGTAAAAATTAACGGATTTGATTTTTTTTGAATTACTAAGTTGACAACATTGTTAATACAACACTGTTGCTAGATGACTTAAATCCTTTAGAAAAGCTATTTTGCGTTTACTAATAACCTAAATACGATAAAAATCTAACAACCTAAATCAAAATATAAAAATTTTATTAGTTAATTAAACATTTTATTTACTATCAACCGGACATTAAAAAATTATTATTATTATTGTATAGCACAAAAATATGTCTATTCATGGAAATCACTGCAATAAAATCACAAATTCAAACACGAACTTATTTTTTGTGCAAAAATACCATAATGTCATAATCCTTTACTTCCACTTTAACATTTACCTATTTGATAGTTTTAATGTTTAACAATAAATTTTATAAAATAAATTTATTGTAATTCTAATTTTGTTTTTGTTATTGTTCTGGTATTTGTTTAGTTTTGTGGTTAGTTTTGGGCCACGAAAAAAAAAACTTTGTTGAATCAATAAATGATTGATAAAAAACAAATAATTTAAATACATATGTAACTTTGTGTATATTAAAAAAGGAACATTTGTAAATACAAATAAACTGAAATATGAAATGAAAAAAAAGAAAAGAAAAAGGCTAAAACAATTTGGGTCATGTTACAACTGGAAACTGAAATTCACAAAATTTCATGACAAAAAATCCTTAACTGTAAATGAAACTTCAATTTATTCATTAATACTTGAAAACAAATTCTAAACCAATATAGTAAAAATTGTTTTTGAATACCATTTGTTAGTAAACAAAATCAACAAAGTTTTATAAAACTTGTAAAAGCGAATTTTTTCAAAAGATTTAAGTTTTTACCAGACAACAGATAAGATGGTGAGGAACACATTTTACCAGCACTTCAATATTTAATTTTGTTTTTTAATTTATTGTAAAAAAATAATAAAAATTTTATAATCTAGATAAGACCATCAGGTCCACCACGGCCACCATTTCCTGGTGGCATGCCACCTAGACCTATGGGTCAACCACCTAGACCCGGAGGTCCACCAATGCCACAAAATGTTAGACCCGGTGGTCCACCACCACCCTTACGTACTATGGATAGTCGTGGAAACTTATTAATGGGTCCTGGTGCACCAGGTCCAAGACCTGGTGGTCCAGGCTCACAAAATCCACAAATTCGTCCTCAAAGTGGTAGTGGTCAACAAAGTCCACCAGGTCAAGGTGCACCACGACCCCAGGGTGCTTTTCCATGGCCACCACAGGCGCCAGGGCCACAACAAACTAACAGACCACAAAATCCCTATCCTGGTAATCCACAGTCACGACCTCCCTTCAATCGACCTCCAGGACAGCCATCAAATACTCAATCGCCTTTACATCAGCCACAGCAACAACAGCAACAACAACATCAACCACAATCTCAGTCACGTCCACCTTCAGCACAACAGCAATTACCATTGAGACCACAGTCATCATTATCTACCAATGATGATGATGATGTTATTATGGGTCAAGCAGTTACTCCTCTCAAAACCTCTACATATATAAAAAATGATCCTATGGGACCATCGTTAATTGAAGAAATTGAACCACCTTTTAAAGAAGACTTTGAGTCACCTTTAACAGCTAAAACCAGTGATTTATCACTTACATCTCCTGATTCATTTGCCAATGACACTAGTCTACAAAAGTCCATCATTGAGGAGGATAAAAGTGAAAATACAACAACAACAACAACATCTTCAACAAAACCTAAAAGAGTAGAATCTTCTAGTAAGAACTTTGCGTTTAAAAAATGATGAGAATATATTTTGAAGCCATTTTCATGAGATTAAAAACTAGTTGTTGCTTATTGAATGAAATTTAATTAAAATATATTTTGTTTTGTTTTGCAGAAGGCGATAATGACAGCGGTGTCGATGAGTCAACTCAAGAGAAGGTAAGTGTTATTATACCGAAATCTAATATAAAATATTTAGAACATAATAGGACTCGAATAATATTTCAGACCAGGCTTCACGATTAAATTTTAAAATAACATTTACATAAAAAGTACAATTACAAGAATTTAGTTACAGTTCAATTTTAGTTCAGTTCTAGATGAGTACTAGTTCATTTCTATTTCAATTCTAGTTCAATTCAAGTTTAGTTGTAGTTCAGTTCTAGGTAAGTTCTAGTTCAATTCTAGTTC
>JACGTJ010000394.1:0-10078 GCA_014858695.1 Chrysomya rufifacies | reverse complement strand
CTAGTTCAGTTCTAGTTCAGTTCTAGTTCAGTTCTAATTCAGTTCTAATTCAGTTCTAATTCAGTTCTAGTTCAGTTCTAGTTCAATTCTAGTTGAATTCCATTTTAGTTCTATTTCAATTCTAGTTGAATTCTAGTTGAATTCCATTTTAGTTCTAGATCAATTCTAGTTTTTCATTTTCTTTTAACTAAACCACCCTACTATTTGGCAAAGAAATTATATCTTTTAAATCACCAAACAAAAGAAATGTTATATTGTAAAGCCAAAAAGACCTTAAAAAAGAACAAACTAAGAAGGATTTTTATTGTTACAAAAAACGGAGCATTATGACGAGTAAATACATGTTTAACTAAAATTACTAAATATTATTTTTATGTTTGTATATATATATATTTTTTGGCAGTAACTTTCAATATTTATCTTATATAAACAACGAAAAAGGCAAGAAAAAATATGGATTAGTGTAAATTTTATAGATTTTGGTGTACTATTTGGCAAATAAATTTACTATACCTAGGCAAATATCAAAACAAAAACTATTATTGGACTAAATCCAAGTTATAATTTTAACAAGCCAAAATAAACAAATCAAAAAAAAAAACAAGTTTCGAAGTCAAATTCAAAATTTATGATTTATATAGTTTTCATTAAAAAACACTAGCCAATTTTTTGTAAACAAAAAGTAAATAAATTAGAAAATTTATATTTTATATAATAAAACTGAAAGCCTTTAACATTTTTGTTAACGCTATGTGTTTACTTTTAAAACACTAACAATTTTTTTGCAAAATTAATTTCGAAAAATTCATATGACAGAATAAACTCAACATAGTCCCCCCAGTATTATAAAATTGTATACACAATTATAACAAAAAAAACTACAAAGGAGTTTATGGATAAATGTAGGAAAAAAGTACAACAAAAAAGAGAAAGAAAACAAGACCTCCAGTATTATAAAAGCAAAGAAAAAAAGAAAAATAAACCTCCCAGAGTACAATGTTCAAAACGCAAAAAAACCAACCATTATAAATACAACAAATGAAAACTAAACGAAAATAATAAACAACAAAGTAATGGTTAAATGTACACACATATGTATATGAATGAATGTAAATATATAACCATATGCAAAATGTAATAAGAAAAAAAATAAAACACCAGCTGCCAGACGGACTTATATTTTCATCTTTTCACACACACATATATAAATAAGTATATTGTTAATATTGATTGTAAGGACAATGTACGATTACTGAGTCTATACATCGTCTACACAAAAATAACCCACTCACTCATTTACTAACTCCTTTGTAACTACATTTTACGTGAGTTTGAGTTTAAACAACTAAACAACACTGCGTGTTCCATAATATTTTTGTTTTATAACTGTAATAAATTGGCTGACTCTTACTCCTTTTGTCTTTGTGTTTTATCCCACTAACAATATTTTATAACTGTCTTCTTTGTTGTTGTTATTTTTTAGTCTGCCTCCTTTATGTCTAACAAGTTTAACACGCAAATGATATTAGTTATTAGAAAATATGATGGCTGCTTGTTGATCGAATAAATTATTGGAAAAAATATTTACTTTTTGTTTACATTTCTCTCTGTATTTTTATAAATAAAATATTTTAGAATAAAAGTGTTTAATTTACTTTTTAATTCTATTTTAATAGGTGTTTGTGAAAAATTGAAATATCAAAATGTTTTATTTTCCTAAGACTAACAAAATTTACACTTTATTTTCAGTCTGTAACCCCCCTACTTCATATCAATCATTTTAAAATATTACAATAAAAATCCCCATTTAAACAATTGCGAATTAATTGTCAAAAAGGTTATGAAAAATTTCAAAATTAATTCTTAAAAATCTATATATACATATATCCGGTTTAGTAACAATTTTATAATTATAGCATTTCATTTGTATATTAATTTATGATAATTACTTATAAACATTTTGTTATTTTAAATAAAGCTTTTTATAACTATTTTTGAAAATCAATACATCAAGATAACGAGCGCTATTGATCGCGATTGTTTAAAAATGCTATAAATTTTATTATAAAAATACAAAGCAATAATGTTAGAAGAAGACATTATTGCTTTGTATTATTTTCAATATATTTTTGAGATTTTTGGTTTTTATTTATCATTTTTATATACTTTTTTTTCCTAACATCCTGGCAACACTAATGCTCAGTAACTGTTCAAATCAATTAGTGAAAGTAGACGTATAAGTAATGTGTTATTTTTGTGATGAAAAAGGTTAAATGTTTACTTTTTTCGAAATGAAACAAATTTAAATATCTGTGAGTGAATAAATTAGTAACTAAAGTTTGTTTTATATTTCCATTTCACTCTAATTTCACGCAAAAAGTTTATTGAATAAACAATAACACTATTAAGATAATTCTTAATGTAAGTTATCTTTTTTTATTCGTATACATACATATATTTACTTACAAAACGAATTTCTTACAGATATATAAAAAAGGGAATTTATATACATTGATGTTTACAATAATAATCCATTGAATATTGGGGTATATATTTTTGTAAAAATAAAATTTTTTTCTTTGGTTAAAATTTCCCTTTTCGAATTTACACAAAATAATCTTTTGAAGCATTTAGCATGGTACACCATTACTGATGATGCCAAAAGGCAAAAATTCATTATTACTTTTTATTTAAGGTTGTAATAAAAAAAAACAGAAATACTGTAGATAAAATATAAACATAAATTAAGGTAGTATCAAATCGTAATGAAGAATTATATATTAATAAGAAACCTAGAAAATATTTATTTTTGTTTTCCATAAACAAGTGGAATTTTGTAAAGCAAAAAAGTTAATCTTTACTTTAAAATTTCAACATTCCTGTTAAATTGGCACCATTCTAATTAATGTTATATACATAATATAAAAGGCTCATTGTTTGTTAATAAAAATGGCAAATAACAAAAAGGGGTAAAGAAATTTAGAATAAAAGCAAGAAAGAGTAATGGTTTCATAACCAACAAAGGGTTTGTTAGTAATAGTACTTATGTTTAAATTTACGCATTAAATATGTAAACGACAAATAGTATTTTTTTTTTCTTTTGAAATAAAAAGAAACCAACATAATAATTTTGTGCAGTGTAATTTGTTTATTATGAACACAAAAAAAAAAAAACAATAAATTGATTTCTATAAAAATGAGTTGAAAAAAAGAAACAAGAAAATTATTTAAGAAATTATATAAAACTATAAGAGAATCTTAAAATATGTAAATTTATTAACATAATCTTTATATTTTGAAGCACATGTATAAAAGAATTAATATTTATTAAATATTCAATAAAATTAACACGTTTTAGTCTGATTTTTCTATAGGAAATATATATATATATAAAATTAAATTGATTAGTAAACTATTTTTACTTTCATATGCAAAAACAACATACAAAGAAGAAATTGTAATTAGCAACGACAATTTTGTAAAAAAAAAAAATGAGAATTACTTACAGCAAATTATATAAAAAAGCTGTAATATTTTAGCAAATACTAACACTGAGAAATGATAAACAATTAAAAAAAAAAAGATATTTAAGCTGAATTTATGAAATGTAAGTTGTTTTACCCAGTAGTAATATACATAAATTTATGAGTTATATATAAAATTATATATATTTTGTTTAATATATATATATAGAGAGAAAAACAAACAAAAATTGATTAAATGCCAAGTTAAACCATAGTTAAAATAAAAGAAAATTAATAAAAATATGTATTTGTATTTGGAAAAATAATGCAGAAAAAATTCCCACCTTTTTGATAATTTCACTTTTCGAAATTTATTGTTGTAGTAGAAGTTGAATTATTACTGCTGGGTTTTTGTTTGTATCGAATGGCGAGTAGTAAGTATATTGTTGTTTTCTTTTCCGGTTTGTTTTTCTATTATTATACAATTTTTGCAATGCTTTAATAACTTTATTTTCATTTGTAATTTTCTTTTTTCTTTTATTTAATTTGTTTTTTTATTTAAATGTGATTTCCTAAAAACGGAAATAGAGAATTGCATGTATGATGATTAATTTTACAACTCAACGCTTATAAATTTCACCAACACTTAACAAAATTCAAAGAAAATGTTTTATATATATATATATTTTTTTTAGAATTTTAAATTTTTCAGTACTCTTTAAATTAAAAAAATATTTGTTTTATTTAAGCTTTTTTCAAGCACAATTATGAATTTATTACTTTTTCTTTTTTGTATAGATTTAAATTATAACTTTTTTTTAATTTGGAAAATACACTTTACTTCCGTTTTGTTTTATTTTTTCTGTATTGTTTTCATTTATTACTGTCAGTAAATTCTGTCAGTTTTTTCTAACAACTTTTAATTTGCTCTCGCTCTCTAGTTTAATAGAAGACTTTGTTCATTGTTTTGTTTTTTCTTCTTTGTGCTTTTGGCCTTTTATATGTTTGTACGTATGTCTATATAAATATGTTTGCTTTATTAATATATTTGTATATGTAGTATAAATAACACTGTTATCTTTTGTTTATTTTAATTTTTTCTTATAATTTTCATACTTTATTATATACTACATATAAACATACGAACAGTATGTAAATATATATTTATTAAACAATAAACAAAAAACTGTTAACACAAGTTAGGAAGAAATAATATATATATTTTTTTAATTATAAAACAAGTTCTACGTTGTTTATTTATAAACGAACCACTCACGAAGAAAAATAAAAACACAATGTGGTGAATTGTCAAATGTCTGTGTCTTTTTATAAAATGTCAACATCCAACAGTGAGCCAGACAATAAAAACGTTATTGTGAATGAATATTTATCCAAAAGCACAGTGTGGTAAATTGAAACAATTTATTAAAGAAAGTCTATTTTTAATGAAAAAATAAAAATAATAATAAAAATAATTTAAATCTATAAAATAGATGAAAATAATGTAATAATAAGAAACACTTTTTGTAAAATAAAATTTATGTATTCTTTAAAAATTACTTTTCAAATTAATTTACCACTGTGTAGTGGTGAGTTTATCGAAACTAAATTCAAATATATAGCCCCTTTATTAAAAAAAAATACACCATAAAAACTCCTAAAAAATATGATTTCTTTGTGAATTAAGAGGTCAATTAAACAAATTTAACCTAAAACTAAATTTAGTTTTATAATATTTTCGATAACTTATAATAAATAATTATTATAACTAATAAAAGAAAATAATAATAAAATTACAATTGAAAATTTTTAATTACTACATAACCACCGCCGCACCCGTATATTGACTAAAGCGCCCTCACACTAAACGAAAAAATAACAACACAAACAAACAAAAAAAAACAAACCCCAAATGTTGTATATATACAACAATGCAGGATTGCAAAGAAGGAATTCATTTTTCTAATAAATGCTACAAGAAGCAATGAAATGTTGACACTCTTATTTATTAGCAAAAATTTATCGCTAAAATTTAAAAAAAAAATTATAACACTATATCTGGGATTGTTATTAACGAGTGGAGACAATCCATGCTAGTAATATGTTATATGATCACAGCATACAATTTGTGTTCCCGTCATTGATATTTGAATCATTCATTTTTCTGTATTATTATCGTATTAAAGAGGTTTAAAAGGACTATAACTCGAAAACTATAAGATATCAGGATATGATTCATTACATTCGCATTTAATAGTATTTTACAAAAGCTAAAAAATTTACAATTTCGATAATATTTAAATATGCCGAAAATATCTATAGAATGTCCAAATATAAAAACCTAAAATTTTCTGACAATTTTGTAGATAATGAATGAATACTTCGACATTACTGCTAAATTATATTGGGGGTTTTTTATACATACGATACATACATCCACATTGATATTTAACTAAGATTTTATTATAGACTCTATAGACTCTATAAAGTAGTTGGAGTATTTTCAACCAATATACACAACACTTCACTTCCTTTGTACTTTCATACATACAAATCTACGCACATTTGTACATACCGTGTATGTATGTAAGTACTGAGTATGTGTGTTTATGTGTTTAAATACAAATGTGTAAATTATAAAATATACATACATACATATGTGTAAAGTAAATACTTTTAATGGGATTTTTAAACTTTTGTAATTGATTTTTCTTACAATTTTTTATATTCTTAGAACTTTTTGATTGTTAATAACTTTTTTTACAAAAAAAAATTAAACTTTTTCAATATATAAAATACATAAAATATTCTTTGTATACATATACAGACGTCAATCTACAGTGTATATTTATTTTTTTATTATTTTTTCATCATATTATTTTTCTTAATATACAGCTCGTTTACCAATATACACATACAATTTTTACATAATTTATATACACACATTTATACACTTAATTTTTCTTTCTTAATTTTTTTATACATATTTTTATATTATTATATATTGTGAGTTTTTTTGTATAATCATGAACGAACGAAAAAACTTTACAATGTTGATTTGGATGATTTCATTTCGTCGTTGTTTTTTCTTTATTATTTATTTATTTTGTTATCAATTCACACAAACGAGTTATAGTAGAATATTAATATTTTGAAATTATTTATTAATTTTTCATTTGTTTTGTTTATTTTTCTTGCACATTTACTACTGTATATATACATATATATAGAAGGAGAGTTATATGTATATATTTTTTTCTTTTCAATATATTGTAGTATTAAATGATTTTTTGTGGATAAAGGTATATGGAAAGAAAATAGCGATAGAAATTACACTGCGTTTACCTTCTTAACACACCTGAGTCCCAAAAACGTCTGACAGATACGTACAAAATTTGCTATATTCAATTCCTGTAATTCACCACACTTTAGTGGGTTCTTTGTTATCTATTGTGAATTTTTGGCAAATGTCAGCTTGTGAATACAGAGTTGTAATTTGGGCTTATAACAGGAAATTAAAGTTGAGATAATTTAATTGCGGATTTATTAACTTATATTATTGTATAAAATTATATATTTTAATGTAATAAAATGATTTTATTTCAATTATGTATTTTATTGTCGTAAAATGTTCATTTTTAATTTTAAAAGTTAATTCAATTACCACATAAATATATGATTTACTTTGCAATAACATAAAATAATAATTTATTTATAAAAAAACATGATAAAATTATAATCTTAGTACTAACAGCATTTCAAAGTTCATAATAATACTGTTTTAAATAAAATATTGTTTAAAAAATATAGAAAATTTACAAAATATTAATATTTTCGAAATATTTCAAAAATACTTTTAGTCTTTTACCAAATTTGGGATTATGGAAAATAATTCGTCTATTTTGTAAAGCCTCTTCAGTTTCTAAAACGAAATTTTCGGGATCAGCCAATTCGGGATGTTCATTTATTAAAATGGGTAACAAGCAAGTTGCCGTAGCTAAACCTAGATTTAAAACAAATAGAATGATTAAAAAGTTTTTAATACAATATACATAATTTTATATTTTATAAAATTGTTTATTATTCATTAATAGTTTCTTTATTTAATTACTTTTTTTCTTTTTTTTATTTAACGTACCATGAAAACCTTTGTTAATTATTTCCTTTCTAACATCATCTATAGTAGGAATGCGTTGTTGATAATCCAATTTATGCAAAATGTCTGAAAGTGATTCATGATACACCATGATTAAATCATCAAAATGTGTTTCAAAAACATCTGGTTGCCATGAAGTAAATATTAAATAATTCCAGTCAATACCAGGTGAACCATAAAATCCCTCTTGAAAATCAACCTTAAATAGAAATTTAACAAAAAAAAGTTTATAAAAAGAAGTTTTTCATTTTAATGCTTTTTTACACTTACAAATATAACTTCGTCATCATTCGGTTCTTGGAACATTAAATTATTCACCCACATATCACCGTGATTGAGAACATGAAAACGATCCGATAAATTACGACTATAAACATTGATCATTTTTGCTATAATGGTGGTACTAAAATTTTCTAATTTCTCCACATATTTTTTTAAATCATCTTGGCTGTTACAATATTCTATAGTGGATTTTATAGCTTTTGTATACATTTCATGTATAGGTGAAGGATGCTCGGAAATGTTACCGGGTAAATGATAACGAAACATATCAGGATTCTTATTAAAATTAGAAGAAAATAAGTATATTTTTATATTTAATATTATTGTACATATTTACAATATTACCTTTTTATACAAAACCATACTTATAGCATGAAATTTAGCTAATTTTTGTAAAACTAAATGGCACTGATTCAAGTTGAAACCCTGCTTAACTTCATTCAATTTGAAACCTTTTAATTTTAAATTCTCCATAACTATAATACGATCATCTACATAAATGGCTCTATAACATTTAAAATATACAACTTAATATATGCTGTTAAACAATAATTAAAAATAATACTCACTTGGGTCCAAAAATCGTTGAATCCTTTATATGATCTAATAATTTTTGCGTTTCTTCACTTATAACCGTGTAATATTGAGCTTCACGTGCAAAAACATCAAAATCTTCTTCCAATTGGGACATTAAATCGTTTTCCAAACGGGTTTTCAATATAAATGAAACATTCTTCTCCGCTAATTTATCCATTTCCGAACTATAATCTACATTTAGCAAATATAAAGCACTAAAATAATTTTCACCTTTTGTTGTGGCGGGGTTTTTGGTAAAATTTTTTACAACAACATTTTCATTTTTGCAATAATGTTGCATGATTTTCTGCACATATTCTTTGTCTAGCCATGAGGGCTCTTTGGAAGAGGTGCAATTGGCCTGTTGTGATTCATCCATTCTATCAGTTTGTTTACCGTTCCTTTTTTATCTATTCTTTATAATTTAAATCTGTAATTAATTATGTAGGTTGTTGATAAGCTTATGTTATATATAAATAATTAGAAATAAAAGATAAGATTTTATTGTTGTTATTTAATTTTATTTATCGATATAAGTTATGAGTATATGAAATTTTAATTAAAATTAATTCTTTTCGCACCTATAAAATCAGTGTTTCTCATATTTGTTATGTTTTTAAAACTTTTTATTTTATAAAAAAAATACATATTCCAAATATTTTTCAATATTTCATCATGACACCTACAAATATGTGTGTTTAACAAAAAAAAAATTAAACACAGGCTATTATTTTATTGGCTCTGATAACTTACATTTATTTTTCTTTCTTTTTTTGTTAAATATTTATTTTTCTACTGATAAACTTTTATCTCTCTATCAATTTGTTTAAACATGAACTTAAAATGTACTCTAAATCCAAAATGTACGCATATATTTATTTTAAAACGCACTGTACGATACAAAAAATAAAAATATTAGAAATTTACTTCAATTTTAACTTAAGTTTTAATGGTTTTAAACGAAATTTTCCCACTGTATGTTTAATACATTAATAAAATTTCACACAATTTTTTATGAAATATATACATAGATGATGTACTCATAGATACATGATTCTTTGTGAAATGAACTGAATGTTATATGTTCGAGTGACCAATTGTTGGAAATAAGAATTCTATTGTTTGTTCGAAAGGGGTCAAGTTTGATTATTATATAAATTTGTACGTACAAATGTAGTTATATATATATAAGTATATTAAAGATACTAATTGAATTATGGTTACTAAAACTATCAATAACGCTAGTTATTTGTATAATACTCACACAATGTATTTAAAGAATTTTAATAAAATTTTACGTATATGGATTGCATGTAAAACCCTTTATATGTTTTAAAACAAAAATGGGAAAAAGAGGAAATTAAAATTTGTCAAAAATATAGTATTATTAGGTGAAATATTTGAGGAACTAGTTTATTATTAGTATTTTTAAATGCGAACTTAATTGAAATTTTAACAAGACTATAATACAATTGTACTATAGTCTAGATGAGGGCTTCTTAATAATTATATTTTAGTTCAAATCTAGTCTATTACTGCTTCAGTTCTAGTTCAGTTTAGTTTACGTTTAGTTCAGATCTAGTTCAGTTCTAGTTCAGTT
>JACGTJ010000386.1:5003-18444 GCA_014858695.1 Chrysomya rufifacies | reverse complement strand
AAAATGTTTCCTAATTTCAAATTTTCAATGTATAATTCTTTTAAATGTCTGTTTAAAATTTGTTTTATTAAATTGAAAATTGCGCCTTATAGTTTTCTTTAATTCGACTATAATATTTTCGTATTTCTTTTTTTTTTTTTTATTTCGTTCATTTAAATACTAAAAATAGTGAAAATCAATATAAAGTTTTGTGGGGTATAAAATAAAACAGCAGACGACTGGTCGTTCACTCACAAAAATTTCTTGGAGAGCCCACATGTTGCCAATAACACTAAAAACCAAACCAGAAAAAAAAAAAAAAAAAAAAAAAAACGATGTTGTAAACACCGAACTAATTATAATACTGAAAAGGGGAAGGGGTATTACGAAAAAGTAAGAATAATGTAACAGAATGAACGAGAAATTCTAGAACAGGGGTAAAGTAATATTAACGAAAATAAACAATAACAGGCAGACACTGGAAACTTTTAAGATTCACGGAAGAAATATATGTTTGTATATATGTATATATATTTTTCAATATATTTTGGTATTCGTATAAGTTTGTATGTACTCAGTGAATGGATGAGTCATCATCATTGAAAGTTAGCCAAACAACGTCATCATGCTTTTGTGAAGTAGTAGCTGCAGCAGCAGCGGCCAATACACCGGTAAAAAAAAGAGTATTGTATTTTTACTGCTGCTGCTGCTACTTTTACTTACAACAAAATAAACATCGTTATTATTATATTGTTACTATTACACACACGTACTTATTGTATACATGTATGTATTGTATATAAATTTAGCATGCCTCATTGGGAACGAGGTCGAAAGTGCACGTGACGTAAGTTGCCGCGCGTGTGTTTTATTGTTGTTGTTGTTGGAGGGGGAGAGTGAGAGGTGGTTGTATAGGAAAAACAAGGGGTGGGTGTCTTTGATTTTAAGGTAAGAAAAACACAAGTATCAAGTAAATTTCTTCTTACAAAAACAGTTCAATTTTTCAAAAAAAANNAAAAAAAATTCTTTTAATATTAAACAAGAAAAAGGAATACATACCAGGGATGGCAAATGAGTTAAACTAGAGCTGAACTATAATCGAGCTAGAACTGAACTTGAACTCGACCGGAATTGAACTTAAAATGAACTAGGATTCAACTAAAAGTGTAGTAAAACTAACCTAGAACTGAATTAGAACTAAGAATTAACCTAGAACTGAACTAGAACTAAACTATAGCTGAACTAAAACTGAATTTGAGTTCAGTTCAAATTCAGTTTTAGAACTAAAAATGAATTGAAACAGAAATATAACTCAATAAAACATGAACTAGGATTTGACAGCAACTGAACTTTAAAACTGATTTGATGACAGACGAGTATAAAATATCGTACAATTGTAAAAGGTTTGCCATCCATAACAAATGCCCAGAATTTAAGTAAGAAGATTAAATGAGTAAATCAAATAACGTTTAATTTGATAACATTTAATGTTTAATACATGTATGTGTATGTGTATTTATTTGTAAATAAAAAAGGATTTCTTTTTTTCTATGAATTGCTGTTAACGGATAAAGGAGAGCTTTAGAAACAGGAAAGAAAAGGCATGTCAAAACACAACAGGAGTAAATTTATATAAATTTACCGTTTATATAGTGTAAAACTAAACGTGTATGTGTGCTATTTATTTATATCACCACTTAGCGTAACAGTTAGTGGTGGATTTTTAATAAAAAGGAAGGAAGTTTTTGTGGTGTATAACGTTTTTCTTCTTCGGTTTGTTTTGTTTTGGTTTGTTGTTTTTCTTTTTTAATACTATTCGTAAAAAAATATATATCTGTTGGTTTGTTAGCTTATGTTGCTGTTATTTTTGTATGCAACATATAAGTGTAAGAAAGATTGTGTGAATAAAAATAATAAAATAAAGTATGGGGTAAAAAAATGCCGCCATGCCGTCTCACAAAGTCTAAGTTTTATGGAAGTCTTTAAAAAATACATATATATTAAAATAGTGATAGTGTAAAATGAAAAAAAGAAAACAAGAAACTTTAACTTTACAGGAAACTCTTAAACAATGTAAAGTCTAGAAAGAATACATTTTTTTCAAAAGATAAAAAAGTAAATGGAAATAAAAAGAAAAAAATAAAACTAGCACAAAAATATGTAAAAGATAACATTTCTATATTACATTAAAGACTTTAAACTTTAAGGAAATATATAGTTTTTTTTTTAATTTAATTTTTTTAAACTTACCTATAAAATCGTAGGCTTCTTGAAAATATTGTTTTATATTTTGATGTGGTGTATCACTGGCAGGTATTTGCATATATTTAAGACCCGGCATTTGATTTGTGCTAGGTGCTTGGCAGGTAACATTTAAAACACAATTAGCTCCCACACTACTTGGATCATCAGCATCGCGGCCATTGCCCAATAATAAATGTGGAAAAACTGGTGAGGCGGGATGCGTTTCGATATCTAAAAATAAAAAAAAAATTGTCGATAAAAGACAAAAATTTATTATTATTTTTGTGTAAAAATTTTCAGAATTTTTTGTTGTTTATTTTTAGCTTGATGTGTAAGTTAATATATATTTTAATGGCATATTTGTGGTTTTGTTAAAAGAAAAAAATAATTTTTATGAAAACAATTTTCAAATAAGTTGAGAAAAAGAAATGAACACAAAGAGTCTGTAGGCGTAAAAAAATTTATATCAAACATTTTGTTTACTTAAATTTCTTAATTTATTCATAGATTTCGAGTAGTATATCTTAATTACAATATTAAAATATTTAAATACATATTTTTTCTTTATATTATACATGACATTACTGGTAGGAGTATTCTGAAATTTTTGGTTAAATCAATTTATTTCTTATATTCTAAGGTTAGAATAAATCGGTGAAACTAGGAATATTATTTTTTAAAAGAGTTTAATTATTGAGAGTTCGAACTTCACTAGTAATCTTGTCTAGATCAAGGCGAATGTAATAGGGTGTGAGTAACACAAATGACGGCGAATTCATACAACTATTATATCCACCATTCAATAATAGAGATCGCTTCGCATGAAATTTGGCACAATTATTTCCCTTATCTAGTTTTGTTAAATACTGGAAATTCACAGAATTAGCATATAAATAAGGACCGTATAGAGCAAAACTTGTAAAAATGCAATATTTTAAAGCATTTCATTGTATAACTTGTCCTAAATATTCCCACTTTTCCATCTCCCATATTAGATCATATCGCTCCACTTTCCTAATTCATCTTTAGGAAATCTTAACTAGATTTTAGACAAGCTTAAGTCGACTTAGGCTCAAATTATTGTAAGATAGAAATTTAATTTTTCCGAATTTCGAGTTTAAAATCTTTAATTTAAATAAAGATTTCCAAGATTTTTGCACTTTCAGAGTAAACTATTTTGGATAAATATATTTTAGGGATTTCATTCCTTAAGGGTTCTTCTTAAAAAAAAGTTTAATTTAGCAAACTATGGTGAATTCACTAAACAATCTAAATTTTTTTGCACACCTTAATAATTTGAATATCGATTTAGTTATATAAAAATAAAAAATGACGTTTTAAGCTAAAAATAAAATAGATTTTTTTCTTATTCCACAATCATTATAACGTATTTATAATAATAATAAAAAAATATCAGAATAAACGTGTGTTTTCTAAATATGTGTGTTTTTTTTCTCTTGTGGTAAATTGGCGGGGATGAATGAATTTCAATGGATGGATGGATGTTTGATTGGATGGCTGGGTTGGTTTTTAGTTTAGATTGGTGGTGTTCGGTTTATTTTTCTTTTTAGTTATTTTGTATAATTATGTTTATATTTTGTTACTCAATTTTGAAAGATATTATTGTATACTAGCTATGTAATATACTAGAATATGGCAACCATATAAATATAGTATGAGTCATCATAGTCATAATAAATTGAAGGAATAGAAGAAACAAAAAAAAAAAAAAATTACCACATGTAAACAATAATAACAATAATGAAGCAATAGTTTTTTTTTTCTAATTTTTCTAGTATTTCAATGCGTATGTTTTACTTTTTATATAGTTTGGCTAATTTCCTATTATTTTGCCCCTTTCAACCCCTTGTATTTACAATTACAAAATTTTTGTTGTTTTTATAGCTAATATAAATTTATTGGGGTAAAATTAATTATCAATCAATAAACAATAAGTATTATAAAATAAAACTACAATTGTTATTATTAGTATTATTTAATATGTTGTAAATTTGTCATTAGTCATTTAAAAATTTCCTTTATTTTAAATAATTCTTAAAAAAAAAAATCGAAACTTTTTTTGTTTTGAAAATTTCAACATATTGTGTTTTTATTTGAAAACCAACTAAAAAAAACATTTTCATACAAATGTCAAATGTATATATTAATTTGGTTTTGTAATAACTATGAGTCATTTTAGTTAAAAGAACTTTTTTCTTCAGTTAAACACTAGTATTATGTACTTGAAGTAGTAAAATAATTTATAAATAAAATTGCCACAACTTTATTACATGAGACAAAAAATACATTTGAAAAATAGCTTTTTAGCATTTTAATAATATCTTCCTGTTTTTATACCCTACACTACCAAAGTTAGACAGGTTGTAATGGTAAAGAAAAGACACACACACACATACCGTTAGACTCTTAATCACTTTCTATTTAACGATTAAACGATTTCTGTCTGCCTAAATGCTGGCTGTCCGTCCCTATTATAAACCTTATGAACAAAGTACAGGCCACAAGATATCTGATAATGAAATTGGGCAAGGAGTTTGAATTCCGCACACTGTAACAATTGACTGCAATCAAGGCGACGATATGTAGAATCTGAGGGCGCAAACAGCGCCCTATAAAAACGTTTTATAACAACGCTTTCTGGTGGTGCGGGCAGTAGCCCTGATTCCAGAATCTGATGCTGTTGTCTAGTCATCTTAAACAATTAACCCGAAACAAATATAAATCAGACTACTTACTGGCCAATATTTGTTAAGGCCTTAAGGTCTGTATAGGAACGAAGAGAATATTAAAAATTATATTTAGAACAAGTCATCCATACTCTTGAATTTATGTCCCAAATTTTATTTAAATCAGTTCATTATTTCTCGTAGTCCCCATACATATGTTATCCCAAAAAAAGCTTAAATATATGGCTTAGGTTATAGATATCTTAATGAAATTTGGCATAGAAAAATATTTTAAAACATGAAAGCTGAAATTTATCATGATGGGCGTATTATTTTATCTGGCTGCTTCGGGAACGAAATTTTAAGCACATAACTCACTTATATATGTATGTTATTAAAAAATATATTATGAGTAACTTGCCTCCGAAATGAAATTTTAAGCACATAACTCACTTATATATGTATATGTGTAGACCTTAACATTTGTACAATATATTTTATACCAAACGGCTTAACATTTTTCATATATCTCATACAAATATTCTACCAGAATATCTAAATATATTGGTAAGATTGCAAAATTTGTTAAGTTGGAAAAGTTTGACTTAGATTACTGTCATACAAAGACACAATTTGGCTTGAAATGCCTCATCAACGGTTTACTATTGCACCTAGCCCACATTGGTTAAATGTTATAATAAAGTCGGACATGACCTATTACAGTTCTCTTACTTGATTTAAATTTATATAATTTTCAAGTTATTTATATCATATTTTAACTATTTTATTTTACAGTTTAAATTTATTATCTATTACATATTTACAAATTGATTTAATGTAAATAAAATTCTGTTTTTATTTCTTTATCATGGTCCCCACCCCCCAAAAATAAACGAAATACAAAAACATGAGTCACTTATGAAAAAGAAAAACCTATAATATTTTTATACAAATAATGCGTTTTTACTTTTATGTCTATCAAAATGGTCATTAAACTTTATTAGTCACAATAGATTAAAAAAAGATTTATATATTTAAAATGTTCAAATAAAAAAAATAAACAAATAAAATGACATTTAAAAACGCAATATTAAGGAAGTATATTTATATTATTCCCAAAAAAAGCAAATGTGGTGATTTTCCATCCCGCAAATATTTTAGTTTTGCTTTACTGGGGAAATGGAATTTTAAAAATTTTTCTATTTCAGCATATATTTACTAATAATTTTATAATTATTGATCGATCTTTTTAATTTTCTTTTAACAAATTTTACACAAATTATTTAAAATTAAAAGAAATATTAGAAAAATCAAACTATTTTCAATTTGGGACTTTAAATTATACTCAAAATTTGAAAAACAGATCTTGTCAGAGATAAAGTTTTAATATTTGAATATTCAGAATAAAATTCAATACAATACTTTTGAAAGTATGTTTAAGAAATGTAACAATAAAGAGATTTCAACTATTTATAGATCCCAAATTTCTGGGTTTTTTTGTGAGGGATTTTGGGCTACCTCTTTTTGTATTCATTAAGGGTAAAAGATTTTAAAATATGTTAATATTTAATATAATTGAATGAATTTACAATAATATTAAAACGATTTTGAAATTGCATATTTTTCTTTTCCCTGCTTTTTTCCTTATTTTCTTTTAGAAGTTTTTTTTTACTAATATTTCGTTTCAAAATAATTCTGATAATTTATTTTTCTTTAAATAAACTATCCACTTTATAACACTTAAATTTTTTTTTCAAAAATTTCAATTTATGGTCCTTCGAACCGGATATTTCTAGTAAATTTCTTTTATTTCAAAAGTTTGCTTTTCTAAATTCCTATCAAAAAACATATAAATTTAAATCTGATTATATAAAATTAAATTTAAAACATTTAACAAATATGTTGCTATTTTCAGAAACCAAATCTTTCAAAACAATTTATCAAATATTTTTAATTTTAGACACGTACTTTTTTCAGAATATTATACATGTGTTTTTTTCTTTTTGGAAAATTTATTATATTTAATAAATTTTTTTAAAAATAAATATCTTTAAAAAAAATGTGAATCATTGTTTGTGTGACGTTATTTAAAAAAAAAAAAAATAGACACGAGTTTTTCGAAACAAAAAAAGAATTAAGGCCAAGAAAATCTATCATCGCAGACATAGTAAGGCCATAGGAATATTGTTGTTTTTGTCATGCCAGGCCAAAAAACTAATAATTTATTTTCGAAAAAAGATTTTTTTTTGTCATAACACGAGTTTGTTTAAATAGAAAAATTTGGGGAATATAAAGAAAAATAAAATGTTAGGAATATATTGAACTTCCTTTTTAGGAAATTTTAGGAAAATATTTTATGTTCAAATTATTTAAGGTTTTAAAAATATTTAAATATTTTGAAAATATATTATGGTCCTTCGAACAGGATTTTTTTATATATATATTTTTTTTAATCTATTTATTCAAACTTCCTCCTTCAATTTTATATTGTTTATATCTTGATTAAATGAAAAGTTCCACCAAAGCTAGGTATGATATTTAATATATTTGATATTTATATATTTGTTCCTATAACGAATAGGCCCTCAGCAAATCTTGGCCAGTTTGGTTTATATTTGTTTCAGTTTCATTAATCGGTAATGGTTTAAGATAAACATCTTCAGACATATTTATTATAATACGTTTATATTAGTGAGAATTTTGTTACTAATCAAACACCCACACACACTCCTCCCCTATCGATTCAAAATAACTTAACACCTGAGTCCCCATGTATGCAGATATATTTCAGCATGTTATGCCTACACTACTGAGATATAAAAACAGTCTGTATATATGACAGCGTAGCTCTCTAACTTTGACACAAAAGCAATTGACCGGGAAATACTTGATTATAGAATAGAATTGCTTTAGCGAATGATATTCTGAAAATTTCCACATGTATGAAAGGTTACATTTTCCCAAGTTAAAATCTTTGATCATGTGAATTTCCTTAAACATTTTGAAATGGAAAAAATAATTTATATCTTGGCTAAATGAAGTTATTGTGCAATAATAATCTGTGATAACTCAATTATACTCAAAAAGTGATCATGTTTCCCATTATCTCATATAAAAATTCCAGAAAATTAAGGAACTTTATATATTTAAATTTTCCGAGATTCACAAATCCCTAATTATCTCAGTATACCAAAATTAATTTTTGGTCTTACGAGCCGGATTTTTACTTACTGAATTCGCATTTTATTGCATATAATTTGAAATTATTGCTCAAAAATCACATTTATTACACTTATATACCCTAATATCTCGTTACTTTTTGAAAAAGGTGTGTTTTTTGTTAATATTTACTTTATAACTCATAAGTTTTTGAATAATATTTCTTAATAAAATCATGACTTCATAGTAGATGCTGCAATTTAATGATTTACAAAAATAAGTTCAGGGGAAATTTCAACAGAATTCTAGTTAAAAATCAATAAGTAATTTTATAATTTTAAATCATAGAGAGATAGAAAAAATATATATAAATTAATAACTAAATGATTAACATCTTTAGCATTACGATCAATAAAATTAAATTAATTAAATTAAAAAATTAAAAAATGGAAAACAAAACAAAAAACCCTTCAACAATTAAGCTATAAATTATCTAAACAAATAAATAACATTCTAGAAAAAATCAAAAGAATTTTTACAGCAAAAAAAGCACGTGTTGTAATAATAAAAAGAAAAAAAATAAAATAGCAAATATATTTTATTAATTAATGTAATCTAAACAATTTAATTTAAATAAAAACAATTTTTTAACTCAAATGACGTCTTCAAATTGTTAGTGTAATAGAGTTTTTACAAAATTGTTTATAAATAATAAATAAATAAATTTAAATACATTTCGTTTGTTGTTGCTATATTGTTAAACAAAATTTTCCACTACCAAACAAATAAAATAAATTTTAATGTAATATTACGTCGATTTTTATACCCAACATCAAAAAAGTAATGGGGGTCGTATATTGGGTTTGTCATTCCATTTGTAACATGTTAAAACATGTTAAAATATTAAAATATACCCCAACATGTATATATATTCTGGCTCCTGGTAAGATCTAAGTCGATCTAGCGATCTCCGTCCGTCTGTCTGTTGAAAGCAATATAGAAATTGCACGGGATGAGCCAGGAAGAAGGCCCAAATATTTCCCTTATATAAGGTTTGTTTGGTATTGAAAATGGGCAGGATTGATTTATAAATAGGGAAGTTATGGAACAAAAACATATGAAAGTCTGTTATTTTGGAGCATTTTAGTATATAATATGTCATAAATATGAAACGATTGAAATTTAAGGTAAAACATAGTATGTAACGGGAAACTGAGATGTGAAAAATGGGCGTGATCCGGGCATTTTTCTGCCCCCTCATAAAAATATGAATTTTTAAGCCTATTTCGCCTCTAAATATGAAAGGGAAAAACGTGCAAAGATGAAATTTTAGACTGACTGTTAGACAGTAGGAAGAATATTGAAAAAAATTGGGCGTGCCCCGTCCACCCACAAAAATCCGTGACTTTGGTGTATTTTGTGATAGAATATGCCTCAAATGTAAAAACAATGAAGATAAAGAATGAAATTTTCGATGTATCGTTAGTTAAGAGAAAGAAATTTGGCAAAAATTTAAATATTAAAATCTTTTCTTTTATTCCATTTATGGTCCTTCTTTTAAATTGTACTTCATACAAACACAGTTTTCATTTAAATATACTTTAATATATTTTGATGGTGGGTATTAAAGATTCGGTCAAGCCGTATATAACATTCTGACTTCTTTATTTATTTAGTTTTTTGTTACTGAAGTAAACAAATGTTAGTGTTGTTTTATTTTTTTGCCAATGACTTACGAAAATTTATATTTGTAATTAAATGTTTATAAGGAAATTGCTTAATAATTCTTAACTAACTAACTAAATAAATATTTAACTTACCATAAACAGCGGGACTACTACAACTCCTCGTCAAAGGTGTCCGTTGGGACGAGGAGTTGTTTTCATCTTCTTCACAGGGGGTATCCAGGTTATCTTTGGATTTTCTGTTATTGTATTCTGTAATAAAATTATTAAAAATAAAAAAGAATAATTATATTAAAGATTACATGGCTGATAATATTAATAACTTTTATTTGTTACATTTATAAGAAGTTGAGTCACTTAAAAAAAAAAAAAAAACATGTGTTTAAGAACATCAATTTTTGAAATACATGACTAATAACAATCGAGATTTATTTTGTAAAAAACTGTAAACAACAATCAGCTGTTAAATGTTATTAAAAAGCTATAATTATTTAAAATTTACTTGTTTATGTTTATTTTTAATCCTTTAGCTAATAAATCTTTTTACTTTCATTTAATATTAGTCATATTGTTGTTAATTTATTACTTCATGTAAATTTATTAACAAAACGTAGTTAATATTCAGAAGGCTACTACTACAATTTATCGGGTTTTAAGCTTAATTTATTTACTAGAATTCTTATAAGAAATACTATATCTGAAATTAAATTACCTAATGAAAGAAATATAATTATAAATTTCTTTCATTTACAAAAAGCAAACATTGCGATTTTTTTTTCAAATTGTCTAAAAGTTTCAAAATTTTTTATGTATTCTAATTTTGGAATTGGAATTTCAAATTGAATTTGGGAAGCTTACAACAATTTCTTTCGAGTGACTTTAGGTATTGACTTTTCTGCGAAAGTTCATTGTGTTCTCTAGCATCTCGCCAGAGCCTAATAGTTGCAGTTTTTAATGTAAAGAGCATACAATTCCCAACTTTAGACTATTACATTTTTCTAAGGACTAGAAGATTCGTTGTTGGCTTAAGAATATTACAGATTATAGTTGATGGAACTATAGAAAATTATGAGCCTTGATTCTTTTAAAGTACGACATTCGATTTGTTTTTTAAGAAACTAGTAGTGAAAACGGATAAATGCATACTTATTCGATTCTTGGAGTGGAGGTAGTGGAATATTACAGATAATAGTTGAAGTGTAGTTCTCTTTTTCTTATCAATACACTTGATTCTTTACAGTACAACTTTCGATATTTTTAAAGGAATTGGTAGTAACACCAATAATTCGATTTTTTAAGTGAAAATAAGTTTTGTTAGCTCTAAAATATTACAAATCACAAATGAAATGAATTGCAAAATATCATGCGTTTTGGTGTCGTAAAAAAAGACAATTAGTAATTCGACGATTATGGCCCTACATTTTGTTAGCCCTTGTTCATAACCATCCTTTCCGCGTTTAATGATATTTAGATCTTTTTTCTATTAAATTCCACTACAACCAGTTATAATTTATACATTAGATCACAGAAAATTTTCAAATGCAGTTAAAAAATATTATAAATAGATTATTGGACTTAGATTTTTTTTTGACAGCAAACTTAGTTACTTGACAGTAGAGTAACATATCTGTATTATTTATAAAACAATTTGGCAACCCTGTATCGAACTATAGCAGATTTAATGTCTTAGAAGAGTTACATTTTAGTGTCTTGTCTTTAATACATTATTGTACTTAAGTTGTTTTTTACACAACTGACTTGGGTACTTCACAGGTGTGTAATATCTAGGCATTAGCACACTTTAACGATATATAGAAGTTAAGTTTTTTGTGTTATATTAAAATCATCATAAAAATTTTGATAATGTCAAAGCGTTCTTTGTCATTGTCATTTGTCAATTTCCAAAATATAAAAGACCTTAATTTGCAAAGTTTTTGCTGTGGCACCTTGGCCTGCAAAAAGTTATATTTTTGAAAATTAACATTAACAATTATCAAGTTTTTTTTCTTTGTGACAAATTTCTGGTCATAAATAACGCTTGAGAAACTTAATATTAACACCTCCTCTTTGGAGGGTATTTATGTTGATAGTGTAATAATATTAAGCTAATTCCCTAATTTCTGTTACCTTTTATCATGGCAACTCTTCTTAAGACCCGTTTGTTTTTTCGCTTATACTTGTACTTATTATAAAGTACTTGTTGAATGGTTACTTTAAAGTTTTTTTTTTTTTTTTTTATTTTTTCATTTTGTGTGTTTCTTTTTTATTTTTTTTTTTGGAATTATGATAAAAGAAGTTCAACATTTTAATAAATTTAAAACCAAAAAACACCTTAAACACCAAAATAATTACAAAACTAACAACATTTTCAAGTTAAAATATAACTAAAAATAAAGACAACATATACGGAGAGGAGGGTGAGGGGAAGTAAAAAGAAGGAGTTGAATATTTTTACGTTTAAATATAAAGGTATGTTACCACCATTATATTAATGTTAAACATTATGTACAAATGTATGTTCATTAACCACTATGCAAGTATGACGAAGTACAACTATTTCTTGTTTTTTTTTGTTATTATTTTCTCTCAGAGATCAGTGTATAAAAATACCAGTTACAAAGTAGAAATAATAAACAACAAGAAATACAAGAACAACGACAACAAAATAACCATCAAAGCAAAAAAACTCGAACTCGTACTCGAAAGGTCGTTTCAAAACAGTGTTGTCTACTTTGCTAAAAAAATCAACATAAAAACACTTCAATTTTTCAAAGTAGTTAGAAATTTAAAATGAAGTAGGGAAAGAGAGAGGAAATTAGTTTTAAAGTTTTTTTTTTGTTATAATATAAATCGTGCTTCAAGTTTCTTGTTGTTGTTTCTTTTATTATAATTGTATTTAGATTAACGATGAAACGTGCAACAGAGTTTTTTTAACAAAATGACTGTAAAAGCAAACCACAGCACAAACATTTTTTACTACTCTTTTAGTAATAAACTAAAACGTCTGTATAACGTCTCTGAAAAACAAAAACGTATGACTCACGAAATGTTTACAAAATTTCCTTCCAACTTTTATTTTTTTTAAGTTTTCGTCTTCTTTTTTTTTTTGTTCTTTTATGAATAAACATTATTAAGACAACAGTAAGAAGTAGAAAAATACATTTTTGAAATAATAATTCTTAAATTTAAAAAAAAAGTTTAAAAAAGAAAACATTCATTATGTGGATGAAAAAAAAGCAAAAAATACTTAAATAAATTAACAAAACTGAATTGTTGATTTTAAAATAAGCTGTGAGTAATCTTTTTTTTTACTTTTACTAGTTCCAGTTTTGTTTTACGTATCTTTTTTATTTTTATGTTTTGTTAAATTTATAAAAAATAGCATTAATTTACACAGGTAGCTTGAACCTGAAATACGATAAAATATATAAATAAAATTGGGTGATTCAAACTGGGGAATTTGATAAAAAATCCTAAATTATTCAAATGAATTGGTTCCAAGAATTTTTATTTAATGTTCAAAGTATAGTGTTTTAGAGAAGTTTTGCAATATTATCGATAATATAGATAGATAGATAGATAGATAGATAGATAGATAGATAGATAGATAGATAAATAAATATGTTTGAAGTTCTAGACAAGTCTTTTCAAGCTTATACCTGATCCGGGATTTGCCGGAAACTATGT
>JACGTJ010000383.1:25231-37942 GCA_014858695.1 Chrysomya rufifacies | reverse complement strand
CAGCAGCAGCATCAACAAATAAATCAACAACAACAACAACAGCATCAAGTTGTTGTTCTGCAATCAGCCGATAACATAAAAGATGAAAAACCTTTCGCTTCTAATGGCAAAATTAGTGCCGCAAATCAACAAATCATTATGCAGCATATATCCTCAGCAGCTGTCTCTGGTAGTCCGGCTACTTCGGGTGCCACTACCATAACCCTTGGAACGCCTAAAACGGAAATTAAAGATGATGGCAGTGTAGTTATAAGTGGAAAACTGCATCCCACCATGGATATGTATAAAGTTAATATCGAGGATATATCTCAACTTTTTAGCTATCATGAGGTATTTGGTAAATTACACGGTGATGTTATGAATCATCCATTGGCAGCCGCTCATGCTGCTATGCAAACGCCTGCCATAAATAGTAATGTGGCAAATGCAACTGCAACTAGTGCTAGTGCAGCTGAGGTGAATAGTGCAAATGGAGCAGCGGCAACAGTTGGTGTTACAGTGGCCAGCAATAATGTGCCTATAACCGAAACTGCTACAACCACAACAGTTGGTACTACAGTTGGTGTGGTAGCTACCACGAGTACTGTGGCAAATTTGAAAACAGCTATTGCCACAAATGTTAATACAACAGCCACAGCTACGGCCACAACGTCTGCCGGTGGTACAGCTACTGGTTTGCTTATGCCTAAAATGGAAAGTATTACTAATATGGATGCTAGTACGGTAACTTTAGCACCCGATGGTACCATAGTATCAACTGGTGAACATGTTTGCGATATTTGTGGCAAAATGTTTTCCTTCCGCTATCAATTAATCGTACATCGCCGCTATCACACTGAACGCAAACCATTCAATTGTCAGGTCTGTGGCCAGGGATTTTTTACATCTCAGGATCTAACACGTCACGGCAAGATTCACATTGGTGGTCCTATGTTTACTTGTACAGTTTGTTTCAATGTTTTTGCCAATAATGCCTCTTTGGAACGTCACATGAAACGTCATTCAACCGATAAACCATTTGCCTGTACGATTTGTCAAAAGACTTTTGCACGTAAAGAACACTTGGAAAATCATTTTCGTTCTCACACCGGTGAAACGCCATTTAGGTGTCAATATTGTGCTAAAACATTTACACGCAAAGAGCATATGGTTAATCATGTGCGTAAGCATACGGGTGAAACACCACATCGTTGCGAAATTTGTAAGAAATCATTTACGCGCAAAGAACATTATGTTAATCATTATATGTGGCATACTGGTAAGCGTTTTTAAGAAACAATTCTTAACAAAAAAAACAAAATTTTTAAGTATTTTTTTGTTTTCTATAGGTCAAACCCCACATCAGTGTGAAGTTTGTGGAAAAAAGTATACACGTAAAGAACATTTAGCTAACCATATGCGTTCACATACAAATGATACACCATTTCGTTGTGAAATTTGTGGCAAAAGTTTTAGTCGTAAAGAGCATTTTACTAATCATATATTATGGCATACAGGTAAGCTACAAAACATATACTTGATAAACATAAATACTAAAATTCTGTTGTTGTTTTTTTTTAGGCGAAACACCTCATCGTTGTGATTTCTGTTCGAAAACGTTTACACGCAAGGAACACTTGCTAAATCATGTACGACAACATACTGGTGAATCACCACATCGTTGCAGCTATTGCATGAAAACATTTACGCGCAAGGAACACTTGGTCAATCATATACGGCAGCATACAGGTGAAACACCATTTAAGTGCACTTATTGCACCAAAGCCTTTACGCGCAAAGATCATATGGTCAATCATGTACGTCAACATACCGGCGAATCGCCACACAAATGTACATTCTGTACGAAAACATTTACGCGCAAAGAACATCTAACAAATCATGTACGCCAACATACTGGCGAATCACCACATCGTTGCAGCTATTGTAAAAAGACCTTTACGCGTAAAGAGCATCTTACAAATCATATACGTTTGCATACCGGTGATTCACCGCACAAATGTGAATATTGTCAGAAGACATTTACACGCAAAGAGCATCTCAACAATCATATGCGTCAGCATTCTAGTGATAATCCTCACTGTTGTAATGTCTGCAACAAACCATTTACACGTAAAGAACATTTGATAAATCATATGTCACGCTGCCATACCGGTGATCGACCATTTGCTTGTGAGACATGTGGCAAATCTTTTCCACTCAAGGGTAATTTACTCTTCCATCAACGTAGTCATACAAAGGGTCAAGAAATGGAGCGACCATTTTCATGTGAAAAATGTCCTAAAACATTTATATGTAAAGGTAAGTGTATTGTATGCGATAAATGTTGTTAGAAGATATCTTTCATTATTTCACATTTTTTTCTTTTATATAATAGGACATTTGGTTTCTCATATGCGTTCTCATTCGGGAGCAAAACCACATGCTTGTGGTTTGTGCAGTAAGGCCTTTGTGGAAAGGGGCAATTTAAAACGTCACATGAAAACAAATCATCCAGAAGCTCCTATGCCACCACCCCCAGTGCCACATCCAGTTATACCAGCAGGTGTTTTGCCTCAAATTAAACAGGAAATAAAACCAGTTATCAGTGAATTAAGTAAGTTTTAAACTCATATTGGAAATTATTATTATTGTTAATTTAAGATTTTGAGAAAAGAAGATACGAGAAGAGATTTTACTTGCTGAATTTTCAAATATTTGACATAATCACAAAATAGGTGAAAGGTCAAAACTGTCGATTTTTTATTAATGAAATTAATAAGATCATAACTTTAGATGTAAAACTGATATTTAACGTATGCTAAACAAATATTTAATGAATATTTAATTATGCAAATTTTGAGTTTAACGAGAATATCAAAATTTCGAACGCAATCTATATATAGAGCAAAACTAGTCAAAATCTTTGATCACTTAGTTTTCAGTCAAAAATCCCCACCCATGTTCATTTTTACGATCTCTATTCTGCTCTCGGAAAGTCTTTTCTTTAGTATAGAGTCTATTTATTTATCACATTTTTTCTTTTCTCACGATTTCGGGATCTGATTTCCATGTTAAATTTGATATGATTTTTGCCTTTCTTTTACATTTAACCCTAGAATGGGAACCATGTCGAATATTTATACAAATTCGAATAATAATTGAAGGACAATACTTTAACATATAAATTTATTTAGAAAGAATTTCACTATAAAATTTCACTAATTTATCTATTTTTTGAATTAGATTGTAAAAGCTATAACCTCTAACTTCTGATACTTCCTGATAATAAATAACAATCGTAAATATACTGAAGTTGTGTTTTCAGAAACGATATTATTTATACTCCAGGCATTTAAAATCGTGTTAATTAAGTTGGAATAATAAAAATTCTGGAAAAATATCATGTAACATATATGATATACTATGTATTTAAGGGTTAAATATTTCCTGGAAGATAATCCCGGTATTCTCTTAGAAGAAACTCTAAATTTAATAGCTTTTAGATCGTAAAAGCTCTCTAACTTCCGATGCTTCTTGACAACAAATAACAATCATAAATATACTAAAGCTGTGTTTTCAGAAACGGTTTTATTTCTACTTCAGTTGGCAATTAAAATCGTTTTAATTAAGTTTAAATAATAAAAATTCCGGGAAAATATCATGTAACATATATGATATACTATGCATTTTCATCTGGAAGAGATTCCAGGGATTCTGCTAGAAGAAACTCTAGTTTTAATAGCTTTAAAAATAATAGAAATTTATAAATATAAAGTTAAATTTTCATATACTTTTTGAGTTATTTTGCAATGGATTCGGATATCTTACAAAACGTTAGAGCTCAACAAGGAAATTTTTGCATTTCATATATAAAGATGGTAAAAAAATATTGAAATGTTTTCAAAATTTTGATTTTGAGATTCAAAAACAGGCAAACAATGCTAATATATGTACAAAATTTTATTTGTGTACCTACCTATCTTCTATTTTTTCAATATTAATATGGGAATAGTGTTTAGTTAGATGCCCTTTCTTTTCCAGAGTGGACGAATTTCGAAGAAGTGTTAGAAATTCTTATTATTTTATTATTCAATCATCTACTATATGTAAAAAGAAATTCGAATATATATTTCTTATACATTTTTTATAAAATTACAAAATAATAATCTTAATATACTTATTAATAGCTACCTTACAAACAACAGCTCCTACTATGCATACCATACAACAAATTACAGCAGGAGCAACGGCAAATACCGTACAATTGACAACAGGTTTAACACCTCTGGTAACATCAACAATAACTTCGCATTCTACACAAAAGCAGGTTACACAAGCACCTGCACAAGTGCAACAGCAGCAGCAACAACAACAACAATTACAGCAACAAGTTGTAACAACACATCAACAACAACAGCAACAACAGGTTGCAGCTCATCAACAAGTTTTACAACAACAGCAGCAGCAACAACAACAACATCAACAAAATCAATTATTACAATTGTCTTTACAACAAGCTGCAGCAGCTGCTGCTCAACAGCAAATACAACAGCAGCAGCAACAACAACAGCAACAGTATCCTATGACCACAACAGTTTTAACTTCCACAATGCCACCTACTGCAGCAGCAGCCTCAGCTTTAGGTCTAACAGGTACTGTAGCAGTACCTATAGTTGATCCTTTAGCGGGTCATGTTATGTATGTGCCACATGAGCAAATTCAACAGCAGCAACAGCAATTGCAGCATCAGCAGCAACAACAACAACAACATCTTCCCCAGCAACAGCAACAACATTCTCCTCCGCAACATCTCCAACAACACCAATTACATCAACAAATAGATCCTTCTATGGTATCTATGGATGTGGTTGATAATACGACTAGCCATCAACAACAACAACAACATCATCAACAGCACCATCAACAACATTATATAAATCCTGTTGCATCTTCTTCTTCGTCTATTACCTCTCCTCATCTTACTAACTTTACAGCTTCCCCTATGTCAACTGCAATACCTACTAACACCACCACTTCCACCTCCTCAACTACAACTATCAATTAATAGTATTTAAAAAAACAATTAAAACAAAAAAAGTAAAAAACATATAAATATTGTTTTTTCTTTCTTTATTTTTCCTTTTTTCTATTTAACTATTATTTATAGTAAAAATGCAAAACAAAAGTTGAAATCAAAACAATTTTATTAAAAATTATTAAAAAAAAAAATGTTAATAAAACTGGTCGCCCAGAAACAAAACTAAATGGAAAAATGAAATTGATTTATTGAACAACAATTCTGGAATTATTTTTACATAAAAAACACAAATTAAAAAGTAATACAGATTTGCTTTAGTAATTACAAATTTCATGTAATCCATAAATGTTTTTGTTTAAATAAGGGTTTTCTCTGCCAGTTTAACATTTGAAATAAAAGAAAGTTGAATCAATGAAAAGGTCAAAAGGATTTGATGGAAAATAACATAAACAGATAATATTTATTCCACATAACTCGAAAAAATATAAAACTCTAGTCTTTTAAGGTTCTTAATCGATGATAAACAAATAAAAAAAAACTTACACAATCTCTACTTTTTATAAAACGTCCTGGCAACCATTCGCAAAAGTGGAGTTAACAATTCATCAAACAAGCTGTGTATTTAATGCCATGTTTTAAACAAATATAAATGAAACAAAACAAAAAACTGCAATGATTCCTAATTTTAAGCCATTTAGAATGAATGAATGAAACGATAAAACAACTCTCTCACTTAAAACTAAGCAATAATAATGAAGAATGATAATATGAATGATTTTCACCACTGAGAAGAGAAACAGCAGCCCACACAACAATTGATCAATATTTACATAAAATTAAGTTTAAAGGTAAGAATTATATTTTCTTTTTTAATTATTTACATTTGATATTTTATAAAATTATTTTATATAAAATTTAAAATAAGTGTTGGTTAATACTAAGGCGTTTTTTTTTTCAAAGGAAAATGTTAGCTTTATGTAGACTTCTGTTATAGTTTTTTACATCTAAAGGTAACATTTTCATTTTAGGTAACATTTTCAATAGGAAATAAAACGCCCTCAGACGCTTACAGTTTAAAAGTTTAGTGCATGAGTTAAGATTTTTATGTGATAAATAACTAAAAAGGAATAAATTCTCAGTAATGATATAAAACTTGACTTATATAACCGTCAACTATCGTTAGTAAGGACAAATCACATTTCTATTCAGAAGACTTCATCAAAACCAATCTTATAGACTGAACTTGAACCCTCTAAAAATTCAGAGAAACTTTTACATGTTTCTTAACTACGTCACTATATGTCCTTCTTCGGGAATTATCTGGCTAAGCTGATCATTACAGATTACACAGTTCTCTTCGTGTTTCATACATGAATTTTTTGCCTAAGAACTTTAGTTCGGTTTTCCTAAAACTACATGAAACAATGAAACTTGTCCATGTTTACCAATTCTGTCGGTATATGTTCGACCTTCTTCTCCACACACGAATTTTCTGCCGAAGAACTTTAGTCCAGGTTTCCTAAAAGTGCTTGAAGCCATGAAACTTGTCCATGTTTACCAATTCTTTCTGTATATGTCCGTCCTTCTTTGGTAATTATTTGGCTAAGCTGACTGATCGTTACAGATCATACAAATCTTTTTGTGTTCACACACGATTTTTCTTCAGGTTATGCAAAAACTATATAATTTATTGCTAAAATAGAGTACTCTAGCGACATGTTTTACTAAAGACCCTTGTCCTGATAAATTAAGAAGGTTCAGAGAGTATATTCAGGTTAAAACGTAGCGTGTGTAATTCTATCCGCTATTTGGAGATGAGTTCGGTGGGAGTAAAATATTCGGTCCAAAATGCTAGCAGGTGTGGTTTAACTTTATCCAACAGTCTTAACAACCATTTGGAGATTAAGCTGATGGAAGTAAAAATTCAACCTAACATGTTTAAAGGTTGTGTTTACCTTAAGTTAGAGCATGTATCATACTAACTAACTAACTAACTAGGATGAGATGGACAGAAGAACAAATTCCATTTAGTTGAGTGAAATTTAAAGAAAAGTATCAGTAATACGATAATAGTTTTAACAACCAGTATTGAATATGATAAAAATTTAACAGTTTACACAGTTAATAACTTAATTAGATTGAAGTATTTAGATAGTCTTTAACAAAACTATTGCAATTTTGAAATTAAATAGATATTTTTATAATCATTTTCGAGCAAAAACATTTAAATACCTCAAAATTTTCTATAATTAAACTTTTTTAAACTTTTTTGCTAATTAGTTAACCAACACTGTAGCTTATTTATTAATTAATTTATATACAAACAAATAAAACTCTTAAACAAAAGTTTTCTTAACAATTCCAAAAATTTCTTTCCATTTTAGTTAAAAACGAAATGAATGCTAACGTTTTAAACATATTTTTTAAAACCTTTGCCTTTTATTGATAAAACTTTTATATATATAAAAAAATTATATTATTTATATATTTTTTTGTTTAATTTAAAAAATTAAAAGAAAAAAATCTAATATTTTCAACCAAAAATTTTTTTTATACACAATTTCTTTAAGTTTGCCAAAAACAAACATTAAAATAAAAATTTATATTAAAATGACTCAATTTCTTTTTTTTTAATAGCTCTTTTAAAAAAGAGTATAAACTTTATTATTATTATTATATATTTTTTTTTATTTTAATTATTTAATAAAACAAAAATTTAAATATTTAATTGAGTCCAGTCATGTATTTTTTAAGACATTAATGGTTATGTTTTTATTAAAAACAATAACAACTGGAGGCAGGAGTAATAATAGGAGAAGTGAAAAAGTTAAGAGAGAGAGTGAGAGAGAGATAGAGAAGGATTATTATAAATTTGATAACACTTATAAGCAAAGTTTTAAACTTTTTAAACAAAAACACTATGATTTCAATAAATTTAAATGTTAAAATTAAATTATAAAATTTTTTTAACAGTAATTGAGTTAAAAAGTTAAATAGTTTTTGCCAAACAGTGTTATTAATTAAGAAATTATAAAATTTATTAAAAAAAACTTAAGGTTTTATTTAAAAAATAAAAAACTTTTTTGATATTTATTATTTTTTTTTAAAAAGAAAAGAATATTAAGAAAAATTAACTAAAATTTTAAATAAATTTGAATACCAGAAGAAGAAGAAGAGAAAACAAATTAAAAAAAAAAATAACTTAAATTAAATCCAGGCTTCCAAAAAGCAAAAAAATACAACAAAAATTTTATTATTAACTAAATAAATTTAAATAAATAAAATAAATACTTAGATGGCTAAACGTAAAAAAAAATCTTTAAATAATAACAACTAAATAAAGACACACTTTAATATATATATATATATAAACAAATAAAAACTCCAGTAAATTAAAATAAAATAGTTGTTGTTTGCTAAACAACCTTAAAAAAAAAACACAAAAAATCCATTAATAATTATTGTCATATGTTTTTCGTTTTATAATTATTATTATTATTATTTACGCTGTGTAAACTATTTTAAGTATAATTTAACAAAAAAAATGAAAGAAAAAAAAAAACAAACAACAAAAAAATTTTAAAGAAATGTTTGAAAATTAAAAAAATAAATAAATAAAGATATATAAGATTTTATTTAATGACTGTGACTACTCATATTATACATTTTTTTAAGCATACACAAGAATAAAACAAAAAACAAAAATTTATTAAACAAAAAAATGTGCGCTTTATTATTACTAAAAGTTATTATTATTGATTATGGATCAGTAAATATAAATCTACATAAATATATATTTAGACAACAACAACAAATTATTATTATTAATATAACAAACGGATTGATGCTAAATGTATAAAAACAAAACAAATGTTAAATTGAAATAAAAGAAATTATTATTCAAATAAGAAAGAAAAAAGAAAAGATGAAAAGAACATAAGGAAAATAGTAAGCCCCTATTCTCTCACCACTTACAAACACCCCAACCAAACACTTAAAAAATAAAATAAAAAAAGCAAATTTTTAATTACCCCTAAATCCAAACTCAACCAATCACCCCCTCTCCGACCACCCCTCAACCCCCCCAATCTTTAGCTTATTTAATGTTTTTAATGTAATTTCATCCATAAATACAACAAATATTAAAACAAAATAAAAAGAAAAATTTTAAAAAAATTAAACATTTCTATTATTAAATCATAAGCAAACAAAAACAAAATAAAAAAATTTAATTGAATTACTAACATAGATTAAAACAAAAGCAAAATAATTGAAAGTAATTTCTTAAATTCAATACTTTACATCATATATAAAAAAATGATTATTTGACATCAATCGTTAAACTAAACATTAATAAATAAAAAACAAATATATATTTAAATAAATTAAGAAAAGTATTACGAAAAATAAAAATATGAAATCAATAAAACATTAAACAAATCACAAACAAATAGTAATACCCACAGGCATCATATACAACATACATACATACATTTAAACATACAAAATAAAAAACAAACATTATTTAATAATAGAGAGAAATTAAACTCATAACATTTCGAAAATATTAAATAAATAATTATAAAAAATTTCATATAATGAAGACAAAAAACTACAAAATTCACAAAGTGTTTTTATTTGATTTTGAAATTTTATAATGGAAAGCCGAGCACCACAAACATCCAAATCAAGATCGCATGAACTTGAACTGAATTAAGACTAAACTAGAACTTAAGTAGAACCGAACTAGAGCTAAACTAGAAATCAACTATAAGCTAAATAGAACTTAATGAGAACTGAAGTAGAAGGGAACTTAATCGGAACTAGAACTGGACTGAACTCAAAGTAGAAATGAACTAGAATTACAACGAGTTGAACTAAATTAAACTAGAACTTAACAAGAGCTGAATTATAGCCAAACTAAAATTGAAGTCGAGGTGAAACATAATTAAACTAGAACGAAATAAGAACTTGACTAGAAAGGAATATGATCTAAACTAGAACCGTCCGGACTGAACTAGAAATGAACTGAAGTAGAAGCTAACTAAAACGGAACATGATCTGAACTAGAACCGTACGGACTGAATTAGAAATGAACTGAAGTAGAAACAGACTGAACTAGAATTAAACTAGAATTGTATTAGAACTAGTTGCCATATAACTGAACTAAAACTAAACTAGATCTATTGAACTGGAACTGAACAAGAATTAAACTTTAACTGAATTAATGTTAGAAAAGAAACGAAACTTAAGTCGTTTTGAACTTGAACTATAATTTAGAGATTTTGTTATACGTGGCCCATTTACCAAAATATTAAAAATAATGCGATTAATCAAAAATTTTAGAACTTTTCTTTTTTTTTAATTTCTAATGGAAATATTTTGTTACTCGTAGTCTTTTTAACAAAAACATAAAGTGAAATGCGATTGGTTATAGATTTTACAGCGATTGATTAAAGATTTTACGGTTTTTGATTTAAGTATATTTAGCAATTATTTTTAAATTTTTATTAAAATTATTTATATTGATTTAGGTATTAAGGGTTTTACGTAAGATTTTTACAAATTTGCTATTTTTTTACTAAAATATGTGATTTCCTTAAATATTTCAGAAAAATTCGATAGATTTTAAGACAATTTATTTTAGTTTTAATTTTCATGAAGAAATTAATTTTGTGGCAACATGCTATCGATAGCGTGTTATCTCTAAATAGTTCAAAAGTCCTTAAAAATCGCAGAAATAAATCCATTCATATTTTGAGTTAACATCACTGCTACTTTGCCACTTTCTGCGTTGCCACAATGCTATTTTTCTATTTAGTAGGATTCTTTTCCAATTTGTAAGATAATAAGTTAAAATACGTTTTTGTTGGTTTGGAAGAATATTTTTATTTATAAAATTTGATAAAATCTTATAACAAATTGCAAAATTAAAAATAAAATAAAACTTTATTTTTAACAATAATTTATTTTAAATAAAAGTTTATTTTTAACAATAATTTTTAATTTAAAAGATCTTTTTCGGGGGATTTTTTCAAGAGTTTTTTTTCAGTGGTAACATTGTTTAGTAGCAGCCATGTTGTTTTCAGTGTTTTCAAACAAAACAGTGCAAAAACTTTCTTGATTGTATACACTACGCTTTGATTGTATGTTTGTTATTATATCCGCGGAAAGTTTATATTTTTTTAATATTATTAATAATAAATTATAATAAACAAAAATGCCTGAAACATCAATTAGTAATGATATCGTTAATTTACCAGAAGAGGTAACTAAAACTGAAGATGAAACCATACCAAGTCCTGAAAAATCCGAGCCGGTAACACCTGCTAAAGTGGAAAATGATACTAATCTGGAATCGCCCAATTATGATTTAAACAAATTTCGTTTACAACGTATACTAAATAATAACACACGTAACAAGAGTATAGCATTACTGGGTAATTTTCCTGATTTATCCGATAGTGATAAGGCAATTATAATATTTGAGAAAAAGGCATTCCAAGAAAGTGAAGTGGCCACCAATGATGTTCGTGTAGATAAAGAAGAAAGTGGTACGGAAATTAAAACAAAGGATGTTGACCAGGTTGAATTGGTAAAACCTTCTTATTTCTGCAATGATTTGAAAGTACAAACAGAATTTATTAACAATATTTATGGCAGTTATCAATGTACGCCACCGGCTAAACTAAGTGGTAAGTTCAGGCGCAGTCGTTTATGTTTTATAAGACCCCTTGGCATTATTAGTTTTCTCAATTATTACAGGCGTTAAAGCTACCGTTGTATATCCAGCTACCGACAAACATATTGAAAAGTATTCTGTTTGCCAAAAATATATTATAAATGAAACTCCTGAATTATATGAAGAAATCACATTACCTTATATTACTTCCAGTCAATTTTCATTGGAGGTAAGTGATATTTGATTTCAATTTCCCAAAAGGTTCTTTAATATTATCCTTTCTATTTCATACCTTTATATTTAAAAATTCATGTAAAAAACTGATAATTTTATTTACTCCCAACACCAAAATTGTAATGAAAAATCTTAAATCCATCCTATCTAAGTATCCTTCATATCTCAGCGAATAAGCGTTTAAATGGAAAAAGGGCTTTGATTTGTGATCACTCATATTTCATACCAAAAATCGAAATTTTTATGAAAAATCTTAAATCCTTCATATCTCAGCGAATAAGCGTTTAAATGGAAAAAGGGCTTTGATTTGTGATCATATTTCATACCAAAAATCGAAGTTTTTATGAAAAATCTTAAATCCTTCATATCTCAGCGAATAAGCGTTTAAATGGAAAAAGGGCTTTGATTTGTGATCACTCATATTTCATACCAAAAATCGAAGTTTTTATGAAAAATCTTAAATCCTTCATATCTCAGCGAATAAGCGTTTAAATGGAAAAAGGGCTTTGATTTGTGATCACTCATATTTCATACCAAAAATCGAAATTTTTATGAAAAATCTTAAATTCTTCATATCTCTGCTAATAAGCGTTTAAATGTGATCACTCATATCTCATACCAAAAATTGGTATTTTTATAAAATATCTTAAATATCTCAGCGAATAAGCGTTTAAATGAAAAAAGGACTTTCATTTGTGACCACTCATATTTCATGCCAAAAATCGAAATTTTTATGAAAAAAGATCTTTCATATCTCAGCGAATAAGCGTTTAAATGG
>JACGTJ010000380.1:0-16229 GCA_014858695.1 Chrysomya rufifacies | reverse complement strand
AACTAGAACGGAACTAGAACTGAACTAGAACCAAAGTGTAACAGGATCAAAGCTGAATAATATATTTTTTACTTTATTACACAGAAAAAAAGTCGCGAAGAAAGTCATGGTGAAGGAAGTGGTGTTGAAATAATTATAAATGAACCCTATGATGATGGGCCGGGTGGAAAAGGACAATACACCAAAAAGATCTATCATGTAGGCAATCATTTACCAGGCTGGATCAAAAGTAAGTACAAATGACTAAACTTTTAATGTAAAAAATTATACATTTAAATAAATCTCACAACAGGTCTATTGCCTAAAAGTGCATTGACAGTTGAAGAAGAAGCCTGGAATGCCTATCCATATACACGTACCCGTTACACTTGCCCATTTGTGGAGAAATTCTCTTTAGATATAGAAACATATTACTTTCCCGATAATGGTTATCAAGATAACGTTTTTAAATTGACTGGTAGTGAGCTAAGAAATAGAGAAATCGGTATTTATGATACCTTCTTTGATTACAATGTTTATTTCTTATTATGTCTTCTTCGTTCTAGATCTCATTGATATTGTCAAGGATCAATTGTATGGCGGTGATTATGTTCAGGAAGAAGATCCTAAGTTATTTGTATCGGAAAAAACTGGTCGTGGACCTTTAAGCGAAGACTGGTTAGAGGAATATTGGCGCGAGGTTAAGGGTAAAAAACAGCCTACAGCTCGTAATATGTCCTTAATGTGTGCCTATAAAATATGCCGTGTGGAATTTCGTTATTGGGGCATGCAAACAAAATTAGAGAAATTTATACATGATGTAGCATTACGAAAAACTATGCTTAGGGCTCATCGTCAAGCATGGGCTTGGCAAGATGAATGGCATGGTTTGAGTATTGAAGATATACGTGAAATTGAAAGACAAACTCAATTGGCATTAGCACGTAGAATGGGTGGAGGCGATTTGAGTGGAGAAGAGGAGGAAGATGGTTAGTAGTGACATTTTCATAAATTCTATAAGCAAGCATTTTTATGCTAAGTTATACTCATTATTTTATAGAAAGCGTTTCAGAAGCTTGTCATTTGGAATCACATTCTGCAGATACCGAAGAACGTATAGTTAAGGAACCTCCTGTAGTCACTGAACAACCACCCAGCGAAGATGTTTCCTCTGAAGAGGAAGAAGCTCCCGAACAAAATAATTCCAGTGAAAGATCACGTTCTCAAAGTATTCAACTGATTAAATCAAAATCTGGCTCTAAACCAGGTGGTCTTCATTCACCTTTAGGTTCAGCTCATAGTTTTGAGTTACAGGTAGGTTTTGAGAAGATTTTGGAATTTTAAAAGAAATCTTTACAAAATTCTATTCAATGTGGCATGATATTTGTATCAACGTTTAAAAGTTTAAAAAAAAAAAATATTACGAAATCATTTTATGAATTTCGGTTTTTGGATTTTTAAGGAAAGGAATTCTTTCTCACTTCTCTCTAAACATATTAACCAATAATCGAATTTCATAAAAATAAAGAAAATATCATCATCATAACAAAATTCATTTAATCGATCAATCAAAGGTGAGATTAAATGTTTGGCAAAATGACTGTTAAAAAATTTAAGTTTATTTGTTTTTTTGTTTCTTATTATAATTTTATTTTTCTCTTAATTTTCGGTTTCTTATATACTTTTCTTATCTTCTTTTATTTTCCTGTCTCTTCAAATGCAAATTTGTTTTACAAATAAATTTGTTTTTTTTTGCGCATATCTATCTACAATTACCGTTTAGCAGCATGCCAAAAATGCTAAGCGTAAAAACGTAAGTTGTATGTTATATTTGATTTATAATTTATTTAATTTTTGAATGTTTAATGTTTGTAAATTAACACTCAAATTTATTTAACACCTCTGAGCAGAATTTGTTAAAACTTTTATTCAATATGTTAAAAAAATTTACAGGTAGCTAATTGGCGAATGGAACGTTTGGAAGTTGATTCAAAATCAAATTCTGAAGAAGAATTTTTCGATTGTTTGGGTAAGTTAAATCAGAATTACAAACGTCATACAGTCTTTAATTTATTTATTTTTTACTAAACTTCAGATACCAACGATAGCAATTCTTTAGCAAAATGGAGTTCGTTAGAATTGTTAGGTGAACCGGATGATAGTCCGCCCCCTCATAGTAGTGTTCAGAGTAAAAGCAAACAGGAAGATAGTATTTTCAATCAGGATTTCCTAATGCGTGTGGCTTCCGAACGTGGCAATAAAAGACAATTACGTTCATCACAAAGTGTGGAAAGAGGTCATGATGTATCACCGCCTGGTTCACCGGGCGCTCCATCTTGTTCCACCACCATATTAATATTGGTAGTTCATGCTGGCAGTGTATTAGGTAATGATTCTTTAAGTTAACATCCAACATTATATTAAGTTGACTTTATCTTTTTTTTAAGATGCTACCAGTGAATTGACTTCCAAAAAATCTGATGTTACCACATTTCGTGGTTCATTTGAGTCTGTTATGCGTCAACACTATCCGAGCCTATTATCACATGTTACCATAAAAATGGTACCATGTCCATCCATTTGCACTGATGCTTTGGGCATTTTATCCAGTCTAAGTCCATACTCATTTGATTCTTCGCCCTCAGCGGATATGCCCAATATAGCAGATGTTCCTATTGGGGCCATACCATTATTGGCCGTCAAAACTCCTGAATTTCAAGATACTGTAAACAAAACCGTACAGGCAGCTAATATTGTTTATCATGAATTTCTTAAATCCGAGGAGGGTCATGGTTTCAATGGACAAATTGTAGTTTTGGGCGATTCTATGGGCTCATTATTGGCCTATGAAGCTTTATGTCGTTCGAATGGCAACGATGGTGGCAGTCGTTCTTCACGCAATACCGATGATGATGAACGTTTTGATGATACTGAATTAGATGCTAAACGTTTGTTGGTAGCACCTTCACCTCGACGAAGACGTTCTTCTTCCTCAAGTGATTCAAAACATGCAAAATTAGACTTTGAAGTGGGAGATTTTTTTATGTTTGGTTCTCCACTGTCTATAGTTTTAGCATCTAGAAAGTTACATGATCCCAAAACTGGTAAGTTTATAAGAGTACGCTTTTTGATACATAAAAATAATGGGTTGAACATTTTTAGCTCTTCAACGTCCCAACTGTAATCAGGTTTATAATATGTTCCATCCTACCGATCCAACGGCTTCCCGTTTAGAACCTTTATTAAGTGCCAGATTTTCAATGCTGGCACCAGTCAATGTGCCACGTTATGCCAAATATCCTTTAGGAAATGGTCAACCATTGCATTTACGTAAGTTTTAGAAGCCAGTTTTATAGATTACAAATTACTAATAATTTTTGTTTCATTTAGTGGAGGTGATTCAATCAAATCCTCATCATTTTAGTGAATCTAATAATATGTTAGGTGGCCGACGTTTATCAGATGCTTCCATGCAAAGTACAGTATCCGGTCTTATAGAAAATGTATCCCTAAGTACCATTAATTCATGTAAGTTTGCTAGATTTAAAAAAAGAATGAATGCTAGTTCCTTAATCATTAAATTGCGCATAATTCATGTTATACTTAAGCTGTACCTATCAACTTACTTACACTTCTCTTACTATTTCCAGTACAAATGAAATGGTGGGGTACTAAACGTTTAGATTATGCTTTATATTGCCCAGAAGGTTTAAGTAATTTTCCAGCAAATGCTTTACCACATTTATTCCATGCCAGTTATTGGGAAAGTGCTGATGTTATAGCATTTATATTAAGACAGGTTAATTTCTAATATGAATTTATCTTCTAAAACATAACTAATGAGTAAATTTCTTCAATAGATTGGTAAATTTGAAGGCATTCCATATGTTACATCCATGGACAATAAAGAAACGGTGAACTTTAATCCAGGACAACCACGTGAAAAATGGATACGTAAACGTACTTCGGTGAAATTGAAAAATGTGGCCGCAAATCATCGTGCCAATGATGTAATAGTTTTAGAGGGTCGTGAACAACGATTAAATGCTCGTTTTATGTATGGACCTTTGGATATGATTACTTTGCATGGTGAAAAAGTCGATATACACATTATGAAAGATCCACCCGCTGGCGAGTGGAGTTTTCTAAGTACCGAAGTGACCGATAAAACTGGTCGTATTTCTTATACCATTCCCGATAGTGTGGCTTTTGGTTATGGTATATATCCCATTAAAATGGTGGTAAGAGGAGATCATACATCCGTAGATTGTTATTTAGCGGTGGTGCCACCCTTTACGGAATGTGTAGTCTTCAGTATAGATGGTTCATTTACCGCCTCAATGTCGGTAACTGGCCGTGATCCTAAAGTTAGGGCAGGAGCAGTTGATGTTTGTCGTCATTGGCAGGAGTTAGGTTATTTATTGATTTATATAACCGGTAGACCGGATATGCAACAACAACGTGTTGTTTCCTGGTTAAGTCAACATAACTTTCCACATGGTCTTATATCATTTGCCGATGGTCTTTCCACTGATCCTTTGGGACATAAAACGGCCTATCTCAATAATTTGGTTTTAAATCATGGAATTTTAATAATGGCTGCCTACGGTAGCAGTAAAGATATTAGTGTTTATACAAATATCGGCTTAAGACCAGATCAAATATTTATAGTAGGAAAAGTAAGTTATTTCATGATCTTTAGGTGATTTTATAATAAAAATCTAAAATTTATATAAACTTATTTAGGTTAGTAAAAAAATGCAAACTAGTGCTACTGTTTTAAATGAAGGCTATGCCGCTCATCTATCAGCTTTACAAGCTGTAGGTGGTTCTCGTCCTGCTAAGGGTAATGCTCGTATGGTTATACCACGTGGATGTTTTAATTTACCCGGGCAAACTACAAATCCTCGTCGTAGAAGGTAAGATTTCTCTTTATATTATGCATTAAATATGTATATAATTATTATATGTATTGACAAGTTTATGTCGTAGTGTATTTTGAGTAATGCAAGTATTATCGTATGTATGTATTCGATAAACACCTGAGTCAAAAAAAGTATAGTAATAATCATAAGAATTTAAAACTGATTTTATATAAAGATAAAATTCTTGTGTTCCTTCTATACCCAGCAAAATGTACTATAAAAAGTTTTTCAGAAATTTAAATGTTTAACTTTCTTGTACACTGAGAGTTATATAACGAAACGAAATTGACAACAGCATTGATCGTTTTCAATTTGTAAACATTCTACTTCAAATCTTCAACAATCATATCAAAACAAACAAGAGAGATTATATTTGTCTAAGACAACGTTTTCAATATAACCTAGAGCAAAGTGGACAGAAAGTGAGCAGAAATGGGAGTGATATATTCCCAGAAATGTATTGTAGAATAAAACAGAGTGAACAGATTATATTTATTTTCATATTGCCAAATATGGTAGGCAGACGGACAAGTTGAAAGGTCACGTTCCAAGTTATGTGTTCAGATATCTAGTTACCATTTAGTGGTACACTAATATTTTCATCATTGTACGTTTTTTCCGTTTTATTACGCTAAAATTATTCAAAATGACCCATTTTTTTAGGTTTTTGTACATAACTTCCTTAATTGACAATCAATTCTGGCCTTTTTCAACCACCATGTTTTGTCTCAGATTTTACCTTCGTAGCTTATACTATCGTTCTATATCGAGCTTTCAATAGACAGATGGACGGATATCTCTAGATCGTCATAGAATCTTATCAGGACACGAAATATATAGACGAATATTTTAACGGAATGACCCATATATAAATGATTATTTATACCCTCATCATATTTTTTGATGGTGGGTATAAAATATCGTAGTTTCGATACACTGCCGAGACCAACAAAACAATATCGTGTTTAATTTGTCATCTATTCAATTTTAATTTGGTTTTACAGAGATGGGATTTTTAAAATCTTTCTTAATATCATAACTTAAGACATCTTTCTTAATTTCATAGCGTTTAAATTATTTTTACACATTTCCAACTATATTTTCTCTGGGTAAAGAATCTAATTAAGTTTTAAGTTCTGGAACAGACAGCCAATATTAAAAATCTAAATATAATTTTATTAAAGTACAAATTTTTATGAAAAATTAATAAAAATTCTTATGATTATTTCTTGAAAATCACAATATTTTGTAATTTAAAAAAAAAAATGGTTGAGAAATAATTAAACTGTATGTATAAATGTATTTTGTCTCGAAATCAATATCAACGGCACATTTACTAAAATAGTATGTATAAAAAAATTGTATATACATTTTGTTTTTTATATATTTTTTTAAATTTTGAGTTTTTATAACAATTGTGTTAATTTTGTTTTTGATTATTAAACAATTAACAATAATTTCTTTAACATTTTAGTTGAATTATAATTAATTGCTGCTTAATGTTAAAAAAAAAAAAAACTTAAAAAAGCTTTTTAGTTAATTTTTTATTTTGTTGCTCGTAAAAACTTAAAAATTAATTTCTTTTGTTTTTTTGTTTGTTTATATTAAATTTTCACTAACACCCAATTATAATAATAATTATTTTTTTCAAAACTTTTATTTGTGTTTTTACAAAATTAAAACAATAATCCAACTAAAACAAATTCCACATAACAACAGCAATGCGTTTGACATATCTATACAATCCAACAACAATATGCAAAAATATGAGGATGAAGAATATGATTTTTGAAAAATAATTTAAAATATTTAACGAATTACTTATATTAAAACAAATAATACATAAAATTAATATAAAGAAAAATAGTACATAAAATATTGTATATAAGAAAAATATACTTAATCAATTGTTCTTTTTCTTTAGTATGTAGAGTTATATATAAATTAACACTTTCATAGATGAGGAGTGTAATGTAAGAAGGGATTTTTTTAATGATTTATTGACTTTTCATTGGCATATGTATTCGCTCGAGTAAGCGGTTCCAATGTGGCAAAAGTTAACAGATCAAAATTGGTTCAATAAAGATTGTTTCAATTTTCTGACATTTTCTCGTTTAAAAGCAAATTTTTAAGAAAACTTAACCCTATGTACAGATGTGTATAGATCTGGAGGTAAAATTTTAATGTTAAAGTTTTACCGTGTAAGGCAAATATGAGAATACAATTTTTCAGGTGTAATTTGAATATTTTTTAATGAAACATTAAAACTTTATCTCTTCAGTTTTACAGGTTATTTTGGTAGCAGAAGTTCCCAAAATAACAGAATATTTTGAAATTTTGAGAATGTAGAGATTTGCCGATAATTCCATGTTATACACAGAATTCGTCCGTCTGTTTGGAAGAACATATTATCAATTTATGCAAAGTACAGGTCGCAGTTTTGAAGTTATCGCCTTGAAATTTAACACAAGAACTTCTAAGAAGAATATTGAAATTTTTTATAATCGGTCGGTTAATTTATATATCCCCCATAGAAATGTCCTTCCGGAATGAGGATAAAGGCATATAACGATCATGCAATAAATTTGTGCAAAGTGCAGGTCGCAGTTTTGAAATTATCGCCTTTGAATTTAGCACAAGAACTCCTAATAATCGGTCGGTTAATTTATATATACCCCATAGAAATGTCCTTCCGCAATGAGAATTAAGACGTATAACGAACATATAACCAATTTATGCAAAGTAAAGATCGCAGTTTTGAAGTTATCCCCTTGCTATTTAGCACATGAACTTCTAACAAGCATATTGAAATTGGTTATAATCGGTCGGTTCCTTTTATATCCTCCATAGAAATGTCCTTCCGGAGTGAGGATAAAGGCGTTCAACTGTTTTAAATATATTGAAATTAAGGACACATAACTTTTCTATCGACATTGAGTTTTCCCGTAATTTTTTTACTATTCAGTAAAATTTGGCACAGATAACTATTTTGATTAAGACTTTAGCATTAAAGTCTGTTAAAATTAATCATGACCGAACGAAACAAATGTCCTCCCTGTATACCAATGCTCTGTAGTTAGGATTGACCGACCCTAGCGATCTTAATTTTTTCAACACAAAATTTTTAATAGCAATATTTTCTTGAGCGATATATTTCTTTTAAAAATTCGTAAAATTTGTTAACCTTTTGTGGGTTATTATATTATTTATTTCACATAAAAGTAATTAATTTATCCTAAAAAGGATCTAATATTGAGTTTCTATATGATATAGATCATGCAATTATACTGGTATCAACTTTAAAACAATGTGTCGTAAAATAAACAAATGTGTAGTATTCTAGGGTTAATGAATGACTAAAGCAGGTTTTGGTAAACCTAAGATTTTTTAAACCAATTTTTTTTAAGAAAACCATTTAAAAAAATAAAATTATTATTTGATATCAATACAAAATACAAGGCAGGGACCGTAATTAACACTTTTTAGTGAATAATATTTTTATTTTTATATAAAAAATATATATTTTTGGTCCCTACAACAAGATTATCTGCCCGCTAAAAGTAATAAACAAAATTAGACTAATTTTTAAAACCTTCTTAAATTGCACTCCCATCATATGAGATCTTATAACTTTTTCAAATATTTGAAAAATTTTTATGTTCACATTTTTCTTATTTTCGTATTTTATCATTTCTTTTTTTCTTTGTTTTTTTCAACACTCAATTTGATCATTCACATTCACTACAATCGTAAATTTTCATAAACATATGCACAATATCCTTATGTAACAATTATTAAAATCAAATCCTTAAACACCTTAAATCCAACACTTAACCAACACCTAAATATTTCCTGTTAATTGTTAAAATCCACAACATCAAAAACAAAATTAAATTTTATTAGGCTGCATGAGCAACAGGACGCTTAAACCTGCAAATATTGAAGTCCACCATCATATGAAAAGGCAAGCTGAGTTGTTTATCCAGAAAAAATAAAACGTTGTTTCTTTTTTTCTTTTTTAAATTACTTTTATTTTTTTCTATAGTATTTTATTATAAATGTTGTCCAAAGCAAATGAAAACCATGAAAATGAAACAAATTAATTATGTAGTAGAAAAAAATCTTAAATTGTTAATACCAAATGATATTGAATATTCAAAAACAAACAGAATTAATTATTTAAAATTATATTCTTAAATTCCTTAAACCTATTTCCCACCTATCTAACACAACTAATCACATTATTCCTATGCCAACATCATCATCTATCACAATCCTGTCTGTTTCTATTACCTAAATGTCAACCACCTACCAATCCACCTACCTACCACTTGTAGCAACGAGACCGGTCTATCTTCGCCAATACGCAGTGGCTACTTGAAACGTAAAACCTATTTTAGCCACCAATAAAACTAAACAAACCAACACGTTCGAAATCACTGAAAACAAGCAAAAGATCCTGTGGACGGGAACTAACATGAGTCATCAAATCAATTGTCATCATAATCATAAAATTTTTTAGATGATCAAACAAAAATAATAACTTAGAGAGAAAGTTATAAATAAATTATAGAAAAAAAGTTATAATACTATTACTATAAAGCAGCTTAGTGCGCAACGTTAACTGTTAGAGAGACGTTTGTTCCATTTAAATTTAACAAAACAAAACAAAAAATGCCTAATATACATCAAATAGCTGAGATATCATTGCAAATTATCCCAAGCAATTATTATTAAACAAAAAATACTCGTATTTAACCACAATTAATCAAACTATAAAGCAAATCATCATTACTATCAACATTGCTAAAGCAAATGCAAACTCAATGATTCGTTCATAGATTCAAAATGCAAAAATAAAATTAGCTGGAGTTATCATGCATCATTTCCCAAATTAAACCAAAAAAATAAAAATGTTATTGTTCAATTATGAAAAGTTTTATAAGAACAATTAAGAAAACTAAGACGACGTCTAACAATTGTCACGCAGTAAGTACCTACGTTCTATATTTTTAACCGAAATATTTATGATTTTAAAGATTATTTTATAGCAATTGGTTTAAATTTTCTTAATAAACACAATTTTATTGCATACTTATATGGTTTATAATTCTGTTCCATTTTTAGTGTTGATAACTACAAATAGTTAGTTAAGAAGTTATAGAGTTCTTACCCATAACTTTTAGAAAAGTTTGTATTTGTGTGTAGGCATTAATTGTCGTCTGACTGGCATGTTTCTGCTGGTTTTAGAGCGGGATGAAAGAACCCGCTGGATATAGATAAATTAAAGTTTCAGAATCAAAGCGAATATATATTTATTCTAAAAAACCGGTGGTCAATGTTTAAAACTAGTTAGTATTTTTCTGCTGTCAAAAAATCGATACTTTGACAGCTCAATTTACTCAAAACCGGTTTTTGATTAGTGTTTGTGGTACGGGGGAATTACTGAAAGGGAATTTACCTTAAATATAATAAAAAATGAAGAATTTAGTGCATCCAAAAAACATTACTTTTAACTTAATTTCATTTTCTATAATTCCCTTTCCCCAGGAAATCCAAAACACTAGTCTTGATATAAAAGATTATTTTGTTGTTTCTTTTTCAATTACTTATACCAACTTGAGCTTGAGAAAATTTGTACTATTAAGTTTAAATTTGTCTTAATTGTTCCCGAAATTGAAGTTTAAAGAAAAATATATATCTGATTTATTTCTGTTTCCATTCCATGTTCCATATCCCCAGCAGCATTTTAAAGGCTTTAAATTGACTTCGGTCCTTTAGTCTTTAGATTGTGATAGTGGTAAAATATGAATAAAGTCAGCGATGTAGATTCCTTCTGGAAAGACTAATGTCTGCCAGAAGTTCTTCTTCATATATTCCACAATCACAAAAGCTTTACACATATTTTTCCACTATAAGATTTTTGTCATCAAACAAACAAATAAATCTACATTTTTTAAAGTTTCTTCAACCAACAGTATTCAATTCAAAATAAGTATGAAGTCAAACATAGTGAACGCTAAATTCTAATCGTCTAAAGTTTCCTTTACTTAGTTGAATTCCAGAAAACAAAACAGTTGAAAATACGCATTATAAGTTTGTTATTCCGTTTGTAATTGCTATCCCATAAAGTATATATTCTGAATAGTGTGTTCAAAAACAATCGAAATATACATATCCGTCCGTCAGTTGGTATGTCGTTTATGAAGGCCCCCGATCATAAAGTTGTATAATATGTATATCAAATCATCCAAATGCACTCATAAATAGCCTAAATATCTTCAAAAGACTTTCCATAAATGATAATAATTGATTTTTGGAGAACTTTCCGATTTAAGATTTAACATGATTTGACCACCTGAAACGAAGAACGATTTAGGCGATTTCTCATAGCACATTTGAAAGCCAATTTAAAAAAGTTGTATTTTTTCTATAATCAAGCAAGAATTTTTCTGTTTTAAATTTTTGTAATTTTTGAAATCGGCCAATATTTAGTAGAGTTATTGTGAAAAAACTTTAAATTCTTAATAAAAGTTGTTTTTGTTTACCTAATAAAAACTACACAAAGGGACACGATATCTGCGTTTAAATCACGATTTTGAATTTGCAAAGCTGTTATAAAAGATAGAGATCTATGTTTTCACTGAAAATATTCTTGATTTTTTGGAGGATATTTTTGTATTAGACAACGTAAGTGAAGGGTTTATATATAAGATTATAGAGTTCTAAGTTGTTTTTAGTCTTTACTGTAATATGATCAGCCCTAAAGTATGCAATACAATTTATCTAATTATAGAAATTCTTCTTTAAACTGTTATATGTGAAAGAAAACGAATCCTTAATTTATTTGCAGAAAATGTATTGAAAGACTATTTTGCATTTGCATCTTATAGGTACCTGGCTAGAAAGACTGTATCCTCCTGTTGTTTGATGGTATTACAAACTACATAAAAAAGTATACAAACTAAGTTATACTAACAAACTAAAATACACTTTCAAAAAAAATAATAATAATAAAAGAACAAAAAAAATTTGAACGTTTGGAAAATAATATTAAACAAACTATAAATTTAAAAGTAAATTCTAAAAATTATGATTTAATTATATAAAAAAAAGATATTGAAAAGAAGATAATCCCCCTTTTTTAATAAAAAAGTAAAAAATTAATAATATTAAATAATTGATGTTAGTCATTAATTAACTATTCAAATTCAAAATGAAAACAAAAAAATAAAATTTAGCAAAATTATTAAAATTTTCTTGTTAAGTAAAAAAAGAAGCAAAATATTAAATTATTTAAATTAATTATAGCTTAAATTTTCATTTGTGTTCGTATGTTAGAGATACGAATTCATGCATAATATTGTATTATAAATATATGATCAAATAAATTATAAATTTCATTTGTATACTAAATCTTGCCCTTGAAAAAATGTTACTTGTTTAGAGAAAAAAAAAATTTCCTTTTTATATTTTGTTGTTATAATTAATAAATAAAAAAAGGAAAATATGCAAAATTGTTAAACTAATACATATTAATTAAAATGTACATGTGATATAAAAACAAAAAAAGAAATAATCTATGTAGAAATATTTTTATTTGTAATTTACTAATAGTTATATTTCAAAATTATGTTGGTTAGTTACAGTGTTGATAAATTGTGTTAAATTAAGAGATTTTTAATGATAAATTTAAAGTTTTGAAAATGAACAAATATTTAACATTAAGCTAAACAAAAATCATGGCGAATTTAAATTGTACAAGGTGACAGCTTCAGATGAAAAAGAAAATACAAAAAATTCCAAATAAAGGTCAACTTTTGTTAGCCTCTCATAGCAAGCAAAAGTCAAAGGATCAAAACAAAATGAGAAAAAACAACTCCCTCTAATAAGTAAGATGTAAACAGCTGAACTTATGTTGTCACTTTCAAATAATTGCATAATTTCCTCGATATCTCTCTTTTAGGAGAATTCGTTCTTAAGAACATTTAACAGATTCACATTTGTTCTCAATTTGGCAAATTTTTATAAAAAATCAGTTATGTTCAATATTTATGTTTAAAAGAATTTTATTTCATTTTATTGATATTTTGCGGGAATGGTCAAAATCTATATCTTTTCGATATAATTGTTTCCACATACTTCATGCTTAATGTGACCAGAAGTATTTTATATTAATAAGTAAGAACAGTTGGACTTATGCTGTCTCCTTCAAAAAATTGCATAATTCCCCCGATATTATTGGTTTAACAAAATCTCGTTCTTACGAACATTTAACAGTTTCTGTTTTGTACTCGATTTGGCAAACTTTTATAAAAATCAGTAATTTAATATTTATTCATGTTACCAGAAGTGTTTTATCAGAAATCTTTTCGATAAAGTTGTTTCAAAATACTTCATAGTTAATGTGACCAAACGTCTTTTTTAATCAAAAATCAGGACCATTGGGTTTGTGAAAAAATTTTCTAATTTTCGGATAGTCGTGAAATGTTTTAGATGCTAAATATTTATATCTATTTCGTTTTAACTTGAAAAGCAGAATATGTTAATTGGGTTTATCGAAATGATTCCGTATTATACTGTAATTTAAGGTTTAAAGCCTACTAAATCTTATAGTAAAAATGTATATTTAAGATTTGCAGTAAATTGTAAAGAAGTGAAAGTGATTTAACATCAATATTTTCAACTTATTACATTTCAAAATTAGCAATATTTATGCAAAAAGTTATGAAAATTATATAGGAAAGAAAAAGTATGGTCACATTAGTCAGTGCTGCTGAATATAAGATACGATAATCGAATGGTTAAAGCAACTTTAGAATTTGATAATCGATTTTCGTTTATAGTTTCTATATTTTTCAGGTGATACCCCTATAAAGTGAATCGGGAGTTAAAAATACATAAATAAAATATGCATGTCCGTCCGTCAGTTCCTATGTCTTTTATGTAAAGTTATACAATATGTATATTAAATCTCTCCCTAGGAACGCGAGAATTTTTCTATTTAAATTCAGAAGGATCCATTCATAAATGGCCTAGATATTAAAAAAAGAAAAAAAAACATTAAATTTCAAATTATTTCAAAATATTTCAACTATTTTTCCATATGTAGTTTTGGTTTTGCAAAGACATTATGAAAGATATAGACTTCATTGTTTCACTGAATTGATTTGATTGATTTTTGAAAGATTTTGCAGTTTAACATTTGAACGGATTTGATCTGGAACAGAGAACGTAATAGGCAATTTCTTATCGCATTTTTAGAAGGTTTGCCCCACAAAAAGTCCTATTTTTCCCATAATATGATAGCATGAACTATTCTGTAATTTAAATTTTTGTAATCGCTCGAAAATGGGCCAACATTTAGTGGATTTATTGTGAAAAAAAAAATTCTTAATAAAATTTGTTTTTTGTTAAGCTAATAAAAGACAGACACACCATCTGCTCTTAAATCTTTGTGTTGGATTTGCGAAGCCGTTATAAAAGATTGTTTTACTAAAAATTTTCCTGATTTTTGGAGGATTATTGTGTAAATAAATAAATAGATGAGTAGTGAGCGTGAAATAAGAAAATACGCCAACTAAGGTTAAGCGTATATAAGATTCGGCATATATAGCGAATATAACGTTCTTACATGTTTTATTATTTTTTTTTTTTCGTATTCGCTGTTAAATACGAAAATAAGCCAACTTAGGTAAATGATATATAAGATTCGGTACATCCGAATATAGCGTTCTTACTTGTTTTATTTCTTTTCGTATTAGCCGTGAAATACCAAAATACTCCAATTAAGGTCTGCATAACTGCATAATGCATTCTAACTTATTTAATTTCATTTTACCACCACAAAAAGGGGCAGAATTGATAGTTATTTCTAGAGTTTGAAATAGCCGATTGTTGTTGTTAAGCTATCACAGATATTTGTCACACTTACCTAGAAAGAAAAGAAAAATATAAAGAAAAATTAGAAATATTTCAAAGTCAAAACATTTTTAAACAATTTTAAATAAATTCACAATTTTATCAACAACTGTTTTAAGTTATGAATAAAAATTGAAATATTTTAATTTGTTAAACAAACTTTTATTATTATTTTAGTTATATAAAATAATTAGTCACTCCTTTTTTAATATTAAGTAAATTATTTCTATTTTTAAAAGCATTCAAATTGTTAATAAATACAATTTAAATAAAATAGTTATTATTATAATTTTCAATTTCCAACAAGAAAATCTTTAAATATTTACAAAAACTAAAAAAAAGAAAAAATTTAGTATCTATTAAATATTTTTGACCCACCATATTACCTGAATAAATAAAAAAATTATGGTAAAAATAGTACAACAAATGTCACAACATAATAAAATAAATCTACTATATTTTACAAAAAGAAAATTTAAAAAAATATTTAAATAGAAACAAATATTTTTGGAAGAAATCATCAATTAAAATCCACAAAAAAAAAACAAATTTTAAATCGAAACTCTTCAAAAACAAAAAAAAAGATTTCATTTTAAAAGAACAGATAAATATTTAAACAGAAAAACTAACGTATTTTTTAAAACAAAACTTTAAACTCTAAAACCAACAATATTTTTAAAATATTGCTAACAGAAGAAGAAAAAGAAGAACAAACATATATTTTCATTATAATGATATTAAAGAAATAAACTATAAATAATTATAGTCAAAATATTATATATATATAATAAAACTTAGTTTTAAGTATAAACAATTGTAAAACATTAAGCTTAATTATTTATTATTATTATGGGCATTGTTGAACAAAAACAATATAAAAATAGCACATTACAACTGAAGAATAAGGAAGGAATAGAAAAAGAGAGAGAGAGTAAAAGTATTTGCTCTCCAAAAGTTCTATTGATTATGAAATTAAAGATTAATATCAGACAAATATTAACTGCTATCATATTTGTAACTACTATATGCAAAAAAACAAACGTACTAAAATAATGTTTTAGTTTTTTAATTTTTTTTTAATCCAAACTTAAATTTTTATTTAATGTAAAACTATTGAAAATAATATTCTTTATGTGTCAGAAGAAAAACAAAAACAATTATAATTATTGGAATTATAAAGGAAAATAAAAAAAAAACAAGACAAAAATTAAGCTAAACAAAATAAATGCGCATTTATGCAAAAAAAAAATTTAATGATATAGAAGATGGCGTTTTATTATAAATTATTATTTTTATTATAAATAATTCAACAAAAACAAAAAAAAAATAAGTAAGTATAGTCAAAATTCACTACTTTTATAACCTACACCCAGGGTTAAAAAGCGCCATTGAGCTTTTGCTTTT
>JACGTJ010000379.1:8085-19524 GCA_014858695.1 Chrysomya rufifacies | reverse complement strand
TCTAGTTTAGTTCTAGTTCAGTTCTAGTTAAGTTCTAGTTTAGTTCTAGTTTAGTTCTAGTTTAGTTCTAGTTCTATTTCAGTTCTAGTTCAGTTCTAGTAGCATTGAAAAGACCGATTTCTACGTATTTTAAAAAGCTTTTAAAAGCTTTTCGATAAGTGCCATATTAAATTTAAAATACTTTTGGAAGTTAAAAAATAAAAACAATCGTGAAAATTTGTTAAATGTTATTTTTGAAACAACGTTATACTAAAAGCGGATTTATTGTTACCAAGAAAAATTATTCTTTCTTCAAACATATACATTAAGACACACAAAAACACATAAACACCTAATACTTAGATCTTTAACATTTTCTATCACGCTTATGTTATTTTGCTTTTAAGCTGAAAATTTGCCTGCATTGGAATTTTTTCTATTAATAAAACAAATTTATATTTCATTAGAAAAATAAAAAAATAATAATAAAATCATTGTAATAATTATCTAGACATTTGCCAGCAATAGCGGTATACGTTATAATCCACGAGTGGGTTTCGTCATCGAAATACGAGGTTTTGAAGATTCTGGTATTTACATCTGTCGACCAAAAATACCAGCACCAGACAACGAGGAGGAAAGAACGGAAATTGAAATTATTTTGGGTAACAAAATTACTAATAGTGAGTTTTGCACCCCTGTTTTGTGCTTGTTTTCCGTCTCTTTTTTTAAGTTTTTTTTTTTATTCTAATGGTCTTATGTTTTGACAAAAGAAATCTATTTGGAATTTCTAAATATGCAAAAAAAATATATCAAGTGTTAAGTAGTTTATCTAATATCATAGAAAGAAAAAACAAAACAAAATTAATGTGGTGTTCTGAAGGGGTAAAATACTAAAAATTTATGTTTACTAGAAAAAAAAGGTGAAGGTTTCGAAAAATTTGGCAAGAAAATTTACTAAAAATATTTATCAAAAGAAATAATTTTTAATTTTATTCTGAAACTTTTGGTGTGTGTTTATGCTTTCTAATTTTTCTTTTCAAATTTCTTTTAAAAAACAACTTTTTTTCCAAAAAAATAACATAATTAAATTTAACATTTTTAATAAAAAAAATTAGCAACATTTAATCCTACAACCCAATTGGATAAACCATCTACAACAACTAAGGAAGTTTTGGAATTAACTACAAATATCCCCGAGTCTACAGAATCTACTACTACTACTATTAAATTAACTACGAAAAAAAGTTTAGTAACTAACAAAATATTAAATGTCACTAACAGCATTACTGTTGAAAAGAATAATAGTTTTTATAATCCAACTCATCTTGTGATAAATAATGTCCCCCAAATCCTACATTCCCAAGATGTCGTTAAACAAAATTTCAAAAATTCATCAGCTAACAGCGATCAAGAAAATGAATTTGTCTTAAATATATATCTGCGTATACTTAAAAATGGTGGTGGTGGTGTTGGTAATGAAAAGTCTAATGATAGTAGTTATCAAGCTTACGATAATAGTATTGAACATGATAATGATGATGAAGATGCTAATGATATTGATATTGATGAATCAAATGATTCTTTAGAAACTGCAGACTATAATGACAATGACCTTTTAACGTTAGTTACCGAAAGTTATAGACAAAAACGTGCTTTACGTTCAACAACAAAAGCTCCAAAACGTAATACAAAACTACAGACTGCAACGAATTCAGACTCTTCATCGGACTCAGATTCTGGCAATGATTTAAGTGACTATAGTTTTGAAAATTTACATACGAAATTATCGCATCGTATTAGAGAAACACGTCAAGCTACCACCAGACGTCCGTCTCATCATTATCGTTCAACTAGTAAGTTTGTTTTTTGTAACTTTAAGTCCTGTGTTTCTTATTCTTCTTTTTTCTTTTTCTTGATTTTTGTTATTTTGTTTTGGATTTATTTTAATTGCTTCTCCTTTAAATTTATTTTACTTTGGTGTGTTTTATGGTGTTTCTTGTTCACTTTACTTTTTGGCATTTGTTATGATGCACTTTTGTAAGCATGTTGTTTTTTTGGCCACAAATTTTTGTTTGAAAAGCTTTTTTTGTCACTTTGTTGTTAAAAGCTTTACATGTTTTTATATGTTTAAATGTTTTATTTGTTATTAAATACAATTAATTTAATAGTTAATTTGTAGTAAAATAAGTAAAATACTAATAATTAGATTTAGTTGTAATGTATTAAAAGTTATTTAGTTTTGAAATTTGAAAGCTTTTATTATAAGACGAATAAGCAAAACACAACTTTAAAAGCTTAAATGGTGTTTTTTTTCAAACAACATAATTTGCTTTAATATAATTATTTTTATAAAAATATCTCATTAATTTATATAGAAAAAGCTTATATAGAAAAAGCTATTATTATTTGTAGCTTAATTTGTATTATTATAAATAATGTTTAAAATTCCTACTGACAAATATTAAGATTATTGAAAGCTTAACAATAATGTGGCAAAACAATTAAAATTTGGTTGTCTTAAGAACTTTTAGTGTGCATAAGAGGAAAGGTAGCTTAAAAGTTTACTGTTACTCTGTAGAGAAAAAATAGCTTTTAAATATTAAAAAATATTAAATTTCAGCTCAGTTCTGCACTGAAAATCTTCTATTTTCTTAAGTTTATCTGAAATAATATGAATAATTGTAAATTAAAGCTTTTAATTAAGAAAAAAGCTTCGAATAATTTTAAAATTTTTTGCTTTTGGTATTTAAATATTTCACAGTAAAAGCTCATTTAAATTTTTTTTATAAATAATATTAAAGAAAAGTATAAATCTTTCCAAGCTGCTACATTGAAAAGTTCTTTTAAGAAAGCTTTTGTATAAATGTAATATAAATCTCTTAAATTAGGTAATTTTGATTATAAATTTTTTTAATGTTTCTTAATTTTAAAAGAGATTTTAACAGAACTTCTTTACAAAAAAAGCTTTAGAAGTCTTTTATAGCTGGTACTTTGAAAACTTCTTTAGGAAAAAAGCTTTTTGGGAAAATGAAATATAAATTTCTTAATTTATTTAATGTTTAGTATAACTTTTTAAAGGCTTTTTGCAAATAAGTTTTGCTAAACTGTATAATGCTATTTATAAATTACCTAAAAAGAGCTTTTGATATAAATACTCATTACATAAAGTTTTAAAATGTTTATGTTTCTTAGTTATTTTTCAAATTTTAAACAGAAAAATTTTTAAAATCTTTAAAAAGATTTAGTAAATATAAATCTCAATAAATATAAACTTTGGATGTTTAAGTAATGTTTCTTTATACAAAAAGCTTTTAGGGATAATACATAAATACTTAAATTTCTTAGAAAGCTCGACACTTTAAACATTTTACAATTCGAAAATTCAACAAAATCAAAGTTTTTTTTAATAAGCTTTTTTAACTTTTAAGCTTTTTTGAACTATTTTTGTAAAGAAATTTATTTTTAAAGATTGTAAAGTTTATATTTAAGCTTAAATTTAATTTGATTAAAAGCTTTTAATTAAAGAAAACTTTGTTTTAAGCTTAATTTGTTTAGCTGTTTATAATAAAAGCTTTCTTGTTATATTTTTATTTAAACATATTTTGTAATTATTTGTAGTAATATTTTTTATTTATTTATATTTTATTTGTTTTATGTTTATTATTGTTTTTATTTTTAAACATATAAAATTAAAAAGTTCTAAAACAAGCTTTTTTAAAGTCTTACAAATAAAGCTTTTTAATTTTATATGTTTTTTTTTTTTTTAACATGCATGAAAGACTCCCATGTAGTATTTTATTATTTTCTTAGTTAAATCTGTGTGAACAGCACAAGTTTTTCAGAGAAATTTTAATATTTTATTAATAATTTATTTTACTATTTTCAACAAATCACAAAAAAAATAATTAGCTTATACCACACATGTGGACAAACCGAATATAACATCGAATGCCAAACATCATGCACCCGAAGGTGGAACTTTTGAATTGACATGTGAGGTGAAAACAGCTCATGATGTTAAATTCAAAATCGAATGGATTGTACCAGAGGGATTAAATAAAGATGATAAGGTAAAAGTAAACTATTAATGTCAATCATAAGTGAAATTTTCAAAAATGTTTTTATATTTCGAAAACTTTAGAACCGCTACTCTGAAACTCTTCACTCCAATGTACGCGTTACCGATACCCATGTCTACAGTCGTAATGTTTTAACAGTGAAAAATGCCAAAACAACCGATTCTGGACGTTATGTTTGTAATGTTTCCGATCATGTTTCGAATAAAGCCAAAAGTTCTTATAACATGTTGATTGTGGGCAAAAATGAAAGCTACATCAAAATGGATGAATCGAATAAATATTATACGATCAATGAGAAAGCTAATAAAACAGTACAAATGTCTGTACGTTACAGTGGTTATCCCTGGCCCACACTTAAATGGTACAATCCAAATGGTACAGAAATCTTTAAGAATCATAAATACGATATAACTACTGATGATATATCATCGACTTTGATTGTTTACAATACACGTCTATGGGATACGGGCACCTATGTAGTAGAGGCTACAAATACTGAAACTTCACTGAAACGTGAATTTAATGTTACTATCGCTGATGTTCCAATTGTAACGATCGAAGATGTTTATGTTGCGGCCGGTGAAAAAGCGCATGTACAATGTAAGGTACTATCGCACGAAAAGGTTTTCGTGACGTGGGTTTACAATGAATGCAGTATTGAACCAAGATGGCCATCATGTTCGAAAAATAGTTCGCAGGATTTCAATGTAAGTTTTACCCGAGAATTTCTACAGAATTTTTTGTTTATACAAATTTCAATACAAATTTTAGTTTATTAAAAAGTTTTAACAGATTTCTTTATATAGAAAATTTCTACTAAAAATGTTTTTTATAATTGTTCTTTTATTGAAAATTTTCCTAAAATTTTACTTTAACAGAAAATTCCTAACGAAAAAATTGTTCTTTTTATAAGAAATTCCTATCAAAAAGTTTTGCAAAATTTTCCCTTTTTAAGATTTTTTTCAAAAAATTTAGTTTTCTTTACAAAATTATTCTCTTAAAGAAAAATATTTCAAAAGGTTTTTTTAATTTTCTGAAAAATCTATAGATTTTCTACAAATAATTTCAAATATTTACCAAAAATTTTTCTTTTCTTGTAAAACTTTTTCACAAAAGCTTTATTTGAAAGCTTATTTTATATGATTTTTCAAATTTGTACATAATTTTTCTTTTAAAAATATATTTCTAAAGGGTATTCTGAATTTTCTGAAAAATCTATAGATTTTCTACAAATAATTTCAAATATTTACTAATCTTTTTCTTTTTTGAAAAACTATCTCAAAAAAGCTTTATTTGAAAGCTTATTTTATATAATTTTTCCAATATTTACATAATTTTTGTACGATTTCGTAACAGGAAACAACTTCATCTAAAGGAGATGCACCTTTAGAATATATTTTCGATATGTACTTCGAGCCCAAGTCGCCAGGCATAATACATTGTGGAGCTTTAAATAAAATCGGTCATACATTGGGAAAAAGTCATGTATTAATACGTGATATCGATAATAATATAACAATTTATGGTGTAAAGGATCATGATATTATAGCTTTAGGTGATACAGTCAATATAACATGTGCCGCCTTAGCCTATTATTATTCCGGTGATATCGATTGGTATGATAGTAATGGTAATCTCATGAAAAAGAGTGAAAGTAAGTTTTAAATTAAATGCTTTTAAGTAACTTTTTAACTTAAACTTTACCTTTGCTTTTTTGATTTGTTAGATATTGATATAACTACATTTTCCACACCCTATTCCTATCAAAAATCTTTAATCTTTAAAAAAGTTAAAGATTCAGATCAGGGAGTATATGAATGTAGAGCTCGAACTATTCGTGATGGTTTTGCGGAATCGGAAATCTACAATATTATAACACATGGTAAGTATAAAGAAATTTTAAAGTTTGCAATTATAATTTTACTTCTCTTCTCTCTCTCTCTCTCCCTCTCTATCTAATTATGACAGAACCTTCATCACCACGCATTGTCAAAACTAATTTGGGAGATAGTAATAAAATCGAAAGAAAACTTGGCGATTCTGTGGAATTAGTTTGTGAATCGGAAGCTATACCCAAAGCCACAGTTGAATGGTTCAAAAATGATGAGCTTTTAGATAATAATGATACCAATAATCAAGCTGTACTTGTAATACCCTACTTAAGACCCGAAGATCAAGGTCATTACAAATGTGTCGTTTCCAATAGATTAGGTTCTGTAGAGGAAACTGTTAATATAAAAATAACCAGTAAGTTAAACTAAAAACTGTATAGATGAAATCTTTTCTACAACTCTAATTTCCTTTTCCTTAGATATGCCCGGTCTGACACTTGGCTGGATAGCTGGTATTATAGCTTTACTTTTGATCTTAATCGGTCTCGTTATCTATTTGTATATACGTGTTAAACGTGAACGTAAACTTTTACGTGAACTTAAAGCAGCCGGTTTGGCGAACTTTGAAGAGGGTGCTGTAGAACAAATTAATCCTGCCCTAACATTAGATGAACAAGCTGATTTATTGCCTTATGATCGTGGTTTTGAATTTCCACGTGAAAAACTTAAATTGGGTAAACAATTGGGTGCTGGTGCATTTGGTGTTGTGCTTAAAGCTCATGCTGAGGGTATAAAACCAGAAGAAAAAGAAAGTGTTGTAGCGGTTAAGATGGTTAAACGTCATGCAAATAATGAAGTTATGCGTGCTTTAGTATCGGAATTAAAAATTATGGTACATTTGGGTCAGCATTTGAATGTAGTGAATTTGTTGGGTGCAGTGACAAAGAATATAGCAAAACGTAAGTGATTTTTGTTAAATTAGAAATTAAAACAATTTTGTAAAAAAAAAACAACTTTTAAAACGAAAATAATATACAAAAATATTTCAAAAGCTTTAATTAATATAAAAGCTCTTTTGGGATTCACGTTTTCTTGAAGCTTTTTCTAGAAAAAAATTAGATTATAGAAAGCTTTTGATTTAAACACTTTTTCGTAATCTTTTATTTGATTTATGAGATCTTTTTAATGCAATTTAGAAGAGTTCAGCTTTAAGCTTGTTTTACTCTAAAAAAAGTTTAATAAAAGATTTCTAAATAATAAACTTATAAACATAACTAATAGCTAACAACATTTGAAATAAAACTTTTATGAAATAAAAACTTTTTTGTAAAAGTTTTTTGCTAGAAAAACTAATGCGAATTGGAACATATTTACAATACTAGATGAGTTTTGCATGAGCTTTCATTAAACTTATTCGATTTTCCAATAAGACTTAGTAAATTAAAAAAAAAATCAAATTTAAAAATATTAAAAATAATAAAAACTTTAAGTTTAAACTTATTTTTGCTTTTGTTAAATTTATTAGATTTTTCAATAGTTGGACCTTAAATTAAAGCTGTTAGGTTTTTTTAAACTTTATAAACTGCAACGGCAAATATTTTAAATATTAAGCTTTTATTAAGCTTTTTAGATAATATTTTGTTAAATATTGAAAAGCTTTAAAACTTGTTTTCAATAGTAAGACTTTAAATTAAAGCTCTAAAGTTTATTTTAGAACATATTTTTGCAGAGCTTTTGTTAAATTTTTCAATAATTGGACTTTAAATTGAAGTTTTAAGCTTAATTTTAAACTTTATAAAATGCAACAACAAATATTTTAAATATTAAGCTTTTTAGATGATATTTTGTTAAATCTTTAACAAGAAAAATTGTGAAATTTAAAAAAAGCTTTAAAATTTCTTTTTAATAGTAGGATTTTAAAATAAAGCTGTAAGTTTATTTTAAACTTTATAAAATTGCAACAGCAAATATTTAGCTTTTAATTTAATTCAACTTTTAAGATTATTATTTTGTTAAATCTTTGAAAGCTTTAAAACTTGTTTTTCATGAGCTTTTAATAAACTTATGACATATTTTTCAGATCAATTTAATAAAAGTTAAACTTATTAAATGTAACCTTAACTTTACTATGTTTAACTACAAAATATTTTAAGTATTATAAAAAAACTTTTCAAAAAGCTTTTTTCTTCATATAATTCTACTGAAATTTATTTATTTTTTTTTTTTTTTATTCAAGGCGAACTAATGGTAATTGTGGAATATTGTCGTTATGGCAATGTCCAGAATTTCTTAATGCGTAATCGTAAACGTTTTATTAATCAAATCAATCCAACTACTGGAAAAATTGATCCCTCCATAATGACACAAAGATTTTCAGATAATTTCGAATTAAATCGGTAAGTTTTGGGTTTTTTGAATTTTAATAAATTTTTAAAATGAATTTCATTATTAACATTTTTGGTTATTTTTAAACATTTATAGTTAGCATTATTTAAATATTTAACACATTGCATGTTAAGCTTTAGTTTCTCTAAAAAAAATCAATCATTTTAGTTTTAGTAACATTTGTTGTATTATATTTTAAACATTAATTTGCACTTTTTTCATAAATTTTTTTGTTATAATGTTTGTTTCAATAATTTACACTTTAATTTCGATTTTTTTGTTTTTTTCTCTTTTTATTTTCATTTCACTTTTGAATGCATTTAACATTTGTCCCCATATTCCCATTCTTTACTAACATTTTAATTGGTAAATGTTTGTAAATCAAAAATTTTTCTAACCTAAAAATATTTGTTTACAATTACATTTTTTTCTCTCCCCTACCTCCCCCAACCCTAAATTAATGTTTAATATGTGTATAAAACATTTTTTTCAAAAAAAAATCCTTTTTAACTTAAAAAAAAATAACCTTAAATATTGGGTTCTAAAAATGGTGTCTTCCTAATGGAATGTTATGTGGTGGTTTTAATATTATAATCCTTCCTTATCAAATAAACTGGTGTATGGGCACGTCTAAAACAAAACCTAACCTCAATGTGTAAAAAAAAAACATAAATAATTCGATAAATAAAAAAAAACAGTGATGGTTTGAAATATGTTAATCTTTCATTCTCCAAACATCAATATATCAATCATATGAATAATATCAACAATATGAACACCTATTATTCCATGAACAATCGTAGCAATTCGGATAATGATCCTAGATCAGGTACACGTGCTGGACGTCCTAATTCAACTGGCTACATAACACAATCGGAATTGTATGAGGGTCAAGTTAATACTTGCGCTACCGAACAGACAGTGATGACTACTGTTCCAGAAGGTAAGAAAGAAAAAGATTTAAAAAAATGAAATTTAATAAACAATCATATATAATCTGGATAGTATAGTCAATAAACGACCTATCGTCTTTAGTTTAAAGGCTTGACTGTAATGTGGACTGTGTGTAGTGTATAGATTTGACTGTAGTGTGAAGTATAGTCTATAGTTTTGTATAATATAGTCTGGACTATAGAATAGTGGACAAAAGTCTGTACACTTGACTATAGTATAGTGTAAATACCGGATTATAGTATGGACTTGATTACAGTATTGTCTAAAGGCTTCACTATTGCCCACACTATGTACAATTTGTAGTCTTGCCCATAGGTTGTTGACTTTAATATAGTATAGACAAAATATAGACTTGACTATAGTGTTTATTGTCTAAGGATTTTACTATAATGTGAAGTATAAATAGTCTTCAGAGTTGATAACAATCTGTATTATAGAAATAGTCTATAGACTTATAGAGTTTAAAGATTATAATGGAGTATGTTGAGTTAACTGTAGTCTGTACACTAGTCTGTAGTGTAGTCTATGGACCTGATTATAGTGTGGTCTCTAGACTTTATTATAGTATTGTCTAAAGGCTTGACTATAATATAGTCTAAAGACTTGAGTATAGTCTAGACAGTTTGAAGTCTTGAGTATAGTATGCTGAATTGGAAATAGTATTGACAAAAAACTTAACTATATTCTGGACAAAAGTACAGTCTGTTAACATGACTATAGTCTATAGACTTGACTATAGTATAGTCTAAAAACTTGAAGTTAGCATGGTCACTGAAATATAGTCTGTTAACTAGGTTGTAGTATAAACTAAAGACTGGACCAAGTACAGTCTAATGACTTGACTATAATCTCGACAGTAGTCTATAGACTTAACTGTAACATAGACTAAAAACTTAACTATAGTATAGACTAAAAACCTGACTAAAGTCTGTAATCTTGACTATAGTCTGGACTAGGTATATCCTATAGAGTTTGCTACAGTCTGGTCTATAGTATAGTCTGCAGACTTGACAGACTATAGTAAAATAGCCTGCAAACTTGAACTAAAGTTTGCACTATAATATATTCAATCGACTTGACTAAATGACCTACTAAAGTGACAATTATATAGCAAAAAGACTTCTAAATTACAGAGTTCTCTTAGCTATATAAGGAAACAGTGTAGAATATATAGTTTGCACAAAAAAATTTAAATTAAAAATTATATTTAATTTTCTTGTTACTCTTTAAATTTTTATGCTTAAGGAGTTGTTAATGAAGCAGGTAACTTATATCTCTTCATAAAATTCGAAATCATTGTGCTTGAGAACATAATTAAAAAATCATTTTATCTTTCTACTCCTCAGATGATGACAACAACATTATGTCTAACAATTCAGTACAACCTGCTTGGCGTTCGAATTACAAACCAGATTCTACAGAAGCCATGGCTGTCACAACTACAGATCTTATTAGTTGGGCCTTCCAGGTGGCTTGTGGCATGGAATATCTTTCGTCCAAAAAAGTTTTACATGGAGATTTGGCGGCCAGAAATATTTTATTGTGTGAAGATAATATTGTAAAAATTTGTGATTTTGGTTTGGCTCGTTCCATGTATAAGAGTGATAATTACAAGAAACAAGGAGATGCACCTTTGCCAATTAAATGGTTGGCTTTGGAATCATTAAGTGATCATATTTTCAGTACTTATACTGATGTTTGGTCTTATGGTATTGTCTTGTGGGAGTTGTTTTCATTGGCTAAGGTGCCATATCCCGAGATTGATGCCAATCAAAGTTTGTATTTGAAATTGAAAGATGGTTATCGTATGGAGAAACCACCATATGCTAATGATGATTTATATGATATTATGTTGGAATGTTGGAGTACAAATCCGGAGAGAAGACCATTGTTTAATGTTCTAAAGGAAAGATTTGCCATAATGTTAGGCGAGGAAGTTACGAATGTAAGTAAAAAACTTTGTTCGACAAGGACACGACTCACTTTTAAGATTACAATGGGCTAATAACCCAATACCGTAAATTTCAAGAGTTTATGGATTAAAAAAGGTTTACCCTTTCAGAAGTTCTAGTTCACTTTTACTTCAGTTCAGTTCTTGTTCGTTTCAGTAATAGTTTAGTTCTAGCTTAGTTCTAGTTCAGTTTTAGTTCAGTTCTAGTTCAGTTCTAGTTCAGTTCTAGTTCAGTTCTAGCTCAGTTCTAGCTTAG